>PVKH010017788.1:0-15316 GCA_004027955.1 Chaetophractus vellerosus | reverse complement strand
GCCTGTGAATGGAGCACAGCCAGCCACCCACGAACTGAAGCAAGAGCCGGCCGTGAATAGAAGCAGAAGCCGCCAACAAGCGGGGAAAGCCGCGCCTGCGCAGTGACCAAGTCTTGGCGCGTCGCCGCAACAGGGGGGAAGGGGAGATATGTAATAAAATAAATAAATCTTTAAAAAAAAAATGTTCACATCATCCCTTGACACTTAGAGGCTTCCATATAGTAAAAGAATGAGTCATGCATACTGAAATCCAGGCTTCTGACAGATTTGGGGGGGGGGGGTTTGACAAATCAGAAGCGACTATATACATACATACATATATATATATATGTATGTATGTATATATATATATATTCCCTTCTGGTGTACATTCATTAAGTCAAACAAAATTTTCTTATATAGCCCACTCTGTGACAATAAAGAGACTCAGTGTTGAACCCTAGAACATAGTAAATTCATCAAAGTAATGTCACCTGAGAGAAAAATTAATGGCCTTCTCTCAGAGGTACATTTCATTGAAACACTTGCACCCTTCAATCATAGGCAGCAAAACAATATATTAGTTAATATTTGAAAAGAACCATTTTATTTTATTCAAGGTCAAGTAAATATTAGGAAGGAACTTGGAAACTCAAGATATTGAAGTAATAGAAACTTAATATACTTATATGTCAATAAAGAAAACTCATAAAACTTTTTTTCATTTATAAAACCTTTTCAATAAATAATAAGATGGATGCATACTATCCTCATTGCCATCTTCATATCTTTGTTCCTGAATATATAGATGACTGGATTCAGAAAAGGAGTGAGAACTGCATCAAAAACAGCTAGTGATTTATCACATATGATTTGGGGTAAGGCCAGGTATAAACAAAGATGCAAGGACCAAAGAACAAAGTCACCACCATGATATAAGATGCAAAGTGGAAAGAGACTTGGATTAGCTCTCTGAAAAGTGTTCCAAACTGAGACCAGGATAAAAATGTAGGAGATAGCCAAAATGATGAATGACCCCAGAGATATGAATCCACTTTTGACTGTGACCATGAACTCTAGTCTGTAGGTTTCTATGCAGGCAAGTTTAATGGACTGTGGAAGGTCACAGTAAAAACTATCCAACACATTAAGGCCACAGAATGGCAATTTTATAACAAAAGCAGTTGTGTCAAAGAATGGATGAAACCAATTACCCAGAAGCCAAATACACATTTTTTTTGGCTCATAATAGTCAAGTAGTAGAGAGGCTTACATATGGGAATGTATCTGTCAAAGGCCATGGTTAAGAGCAGCAGCATCTCTGTGCCACAAATGATGTGGAGGAAGAACATCTGAGTGATGCAGACTCCAAAGGAATTGACTTTTTGCTTTCTGAAAATGCCATAAATCATTTTTGGAGAAATGACTAAGGAAATACTAAGGTGAATGAAGGAAAGATTAGCCAACAGAAAGTACTTTGGGGAGTGTAAGGGAAGATCAAACACCACCATGAGAACAATGAGGGTGTTTGCAATGAGGCATGCTACATAAAACATGGAGGAGAACACAAAGAGAAGTTGGATATCCCAGGAATCGGATATTCCCAGAAACTCAAACTCTATGACACCACAGAGTGATTCACTCCAGTCATTGAATTACCAGCTGAGTGTCTCCAATGTTATCACATAAAAGAAAATAAAAAGGAAACTAAAATAACAATGGTAATAATGTCATAGAATTATAATGATTAATTATTCAAGGATATTCTCACTGCAAAAGTATAGGTGTCTTAACTAAACAATGAATTTCCCCCATGGTCACTTCAGTCAACTGTCACTTCCACTTGAAATATTCTTATCACCATGGCCTCTCAGAATTATTCTCAACCTATAAAGAGGAGAATATAACAAATATGAAAACCTAGTAGAAATGCATGGCACAAATTGTTAAGTTAGGAAAGGTAGTACATTATAAAACAGAAAAGAAAGAACAGGTGGAGATAACCCATTTTCCAGAACTCACAGGGTCTATTCTTTAATTGCTCCTGGAATATTTTTCACTCATTCAAGTTGTCTCTCCTTTTAACCTCACATCATCTCATTCACATAATAGGACTCTTATAGTAATTCTAAAATCATTTCCAACAGTTACATTTACAGTGCACCCAAAGCCCACAGAGCAGGAGTGAGTATAACAGAACCTAATATAAGGCATACAGGTGACTCAGCAGTGTGACAGGACAAAGAGAAGAGTAAAATATGGATTGATGAGTGGGCATTAAAGTATAAGTGGGAGTAACTAGAAGGGCAGTTGATAGGGTATGGCTAAGATGTACAAGGTGTGAAGCTGTGGCCTGGGAAGTCAAGGAAGTTTAAAAAGTCATTTTGATTTATCTTTTCAGATTCCTCATAGTCCATAAGTTTTTAACACTGGCTAGAGCTATTGGTTCCCTAAGATCCTAGAGATTGCAGAAGATGAAGAAATGCACGCGAACCTTACCTTCGGCATAAAACCTTCTCCTGTCCTATAACTATTTTTTTTAGCCTCTTTTATGTCAACTCTCTTCTTCAAAACCATGTGTGATGGTTAGGCTAATGTGTCAACTCAGCCAGGTAATTGTGCCAAGCTTTTTCGTCAAGTGAGCACTGGGCTAATTATAATACAAGAGCATTTATGGACTTGGATCACCAGTGAGATTACTGCATGGATGGCTGATTACATCTGCATCAATCAGGAAGATTGCATCAGCAATGGGTAATGCTTTTATCCAACCAGTTGAATGCCTTAAAAGGGAAAGTGATTTTAACATTCAGAGAGAATTCCGTAGCTCGTCTTTGGAAAGCCATCTTCTCCCAGGAACTCATCAAGGACCTTTCATTGGACTTTCATCGGAGCCCCTGGTTTGCAGCCTGCTTGCGGAACCTGGACTTGTGTATCCCCATGGTTGCATGAAAGGCTCTTATAAAATCTCATATTATTGACAGATATCTCCTGTTGATTCTGTTTCCTGAGAGTATCCTGACTAATACACCATGCAAATCCAATTTTGACAGTTTCCTGACAAAAACCTTGGGTACTACATGGGTCTCCCTGACTCTTCTCTATTCTTGTAGGAATACTTGTTAGCACATGGAAGATGTAATCTACCTGTGAATCAAACACATCTTTGCCTCAATCCCTCCTCCATATGCAACGTTGAAGCATGCTGCTAAAGGTAAATTGTGTTGAGAACAGAGAACAAAGGGAGTTTGGAGTGGAAACAATAAAATACTGATAAAATAAAAGTACATGAATGCATAAAAAACCTGAGATTTTGTTCTGAAAGGAGAGGGCATGAGAAGACAAAAATTATGAAAAAATTCAATCCAAACATTTTGCCATTAATATTTTGTTCATATATACATGCACACAAACATTCAGTTTTACATGATTAAAATTTGTCATAGAACTACTACCACACAAATGCCTAGAAATTATCTAGTCCAAGTTTCTCACTTATTTAATTGATGAGATAACAATCCAGTGAGGGTCACACAAGTACTTATAAACAGAGAAACTAGCTTTTTAAATCTAGACATGACTTTGGATTCTACATAATAGATAAATAATAAAGTGAGAAGTTATAATACAAACTCTAAAACATTCAGCCCAATACAGTAAACTGTAGTCACATATGTTATTAGATGAAATTTTTTAAATGTTTACCTCCTCAGTTATGCTATCACATGGCTAGTAGGTATTTTTTGGGCAGTGCTACATTGAACATTTCCACTCATTGGGAACCTTTAAATATTAACAAAAATACCATTTTCTCTCTGAAATTTTCCATGGTGTTCTAGGTCATAATAATATTTTCCTTCTCTCATTCCTAAAGTCAGTAAACTTAAAATTTATTTGGGAAACTAATAAATTCCCACAAAAAAATAAACCTCAATATTTCACAACATAGAAGAAGCTCCAGGTGTTTGTTGATGACAAGTAAGCATACAGAAGTTTCCACTGGGAAATTCAGAGAAAACTTTAAAATGGGTCAAGTGCTTGGTGTGAGGCTTGAAAATTAGTAGCAATTTGATAGGCAGAGAGGAAAGTAGAAAGTATTCTGAAATGATAGAATACTGTACTTTCCTCATTAGAGAAAATCCTTTGCTACTAATCATCTTCCTTCAATGTTTTCATTTTTGTAGATTCTCTCTCCACAAATATATTGTTAAGTTTCAGAAGGATAAGGACAATTTCTTCTGCTTCTTTGTTTCCCACAATACAGAGTGTATTAGTCGGCCAAAGGGGTGCTGATGTAACAAAACTCTGTTGACTTTTATAAAGGGTATTTATTTGGGGTTGAAGCTTACAGTCACAAGGACCTTAATGGTCCAAATAAAAGTAGCATAAGAGATACTTTATCAACAAACTCTGTTGCCACATGTTGATGTAAGATGACAGCCTCCCTTCTTCCTCTTAAGGCTCCGTCGTCCCAGCTTCTTCCAATCTCAGCTGTAGGCAGGCTTAAGGCTCATTACTCTCCCAAGTGCTCATTTCTTTCCAGGCTCAGCTGCTCTGTTCTCTTCACAAGTTCAGCTGTAGACTATCAGACCCATCTCTCTTCCCAGTGTGTATCTATGGAGCACTCTCTTCCTGCATATCTGCTTCTCTGTGTGTCTACTTCTGTATGAGAGTCTTTTATCAACCTAAGGGGGCTGGGACTCAACACTAAGTCCCACTCTAAAGACATGGCAGAATCAAAGGCCTAATCTTAACATAAGCTAATCAGACATCTCAGCTGATTCTAATACAATCAAAGAGTATCATGCTCAGAGCAACAGACCAGTTTACAAACATAATCAATATCTCCTTTTGGAATTCACAAATAATATCAAACTGCCACAGAGAGTGAAATAAAGAGTAAATATTTCTTGATTATTGGATTAATAACACTTATCTGAGGGAAAGTCTTTTCTTTAAGGCTGTAATATGCCACAGGTTCTAATTTTGTAAACTAATATTTTTTTTCCATTAAGTGCAGCATGCATAAAAGATTTTTTTAATTCCAACTGAGTGTTAAGATATTTTCCAACTATTTCCAACAAGTGAATATCTAATATTCCTGTCAAAAATGCCCAGCTGAAGAATACAGAAATCTGATTGCAAATTTGATATAGGCCTTTGATTTAAAATGATGAAGTCTTAGAGAACAACAAAAAAGGTTTCAAAGGAAAAAAGAGACAGACAGAGAAGCAGCTTCTGTTTTCCAGGCTCCATGAAATGATTAGTAGTGATCTCCCATACCCTTCTTAAAGGCAAAGAAGAAAATATAGATTTGCTTTCACCAGATTTCAAAGATTTCTAAAATGACATTTTAGAGCAGGTGCAATATAGAACAAAGGCCTTTATATTTGGTCATAACCACCTGTTTGGGGGAGAAGGGCAGGAATATATGAGATGGTAGAATTATTTTCATTTATGAATGAAGAATATCAAGCTCAGAGAAATTAGCAACATACCTCAAACCATACAGCCAGTTTGTTGGGAAGCAAAAATCAGGTCTTCTGATGCAAATTCAGTGCAGTTTTCATGACATCATGCACCTATGGTTATTTTTTCATTATCTAAAACAATTACTCATATCATTTTTCTCAGAACATCTTCATTATGCACACAGAAACATTTAACCCATACACAACTTGACTTACTCATGATATCACAACTACTAGTGAGAGAGTCAAAATCTAAGCTTGCAGGTTATTACTACATTTTGGAGGGGGTAGTATTTATGAGAATAGGAAAGAACCAAATACTTTAAGGTTCAGTGTCAGAAAAGATTGAGCAAAGTGTAGGGCTCATTTATTTATTAAGAAGCCATAACAAATAATAGGCATGAAAAATCAGACTGGAGGAAAAATTAGGAATCGTTTAAAATTTGAAGTCATGAGAAAGAAAGACTAGTTAAAGAATAACATGTATTTACCATCACCAAAGCTATTTAAAATTGTTAATTAACAGCAGCAATAAATAGAAAGGTTTCCAACCAACTATGATAATCTTGTTGAAGATTTATATAATGAACTTGGAGAAAAGTTACAAGGAGTACTTTTGTGAAACCATTCAAGAATGCTACATTAGAATTTTAATTTAATGTATTTTTTGTTGTTGCTGCTTGGTTGGTTTTGCCATATGAGAAGAATGAGGTTTCACAAAAGAGATAGAGATCCTTAGTGATTGGAGTTATATTAAATTTGTTTCACCAAATTACATGCTGGATGTACAGCATGTGAAGCCAAAAATAAAATAAATGAAAATTTTATAAAATAAGTGAAGCCTTTAAATAGAGAAAATAGGAAGAAGAAGCATAAATGAACTTAAATCCAGGGGTAGTAATTGTAAGGTCAAGCTAATAATTCTTTCTCTCATACATTGACTTTCAAATCTGGATCCCCATTAAAATCAGCCACACTTTCTTCCATATGCCTTTCTCCAGAATATGGTCCCTACTCTCCCTTCTTGTGAAGTTTTTCCTCCTTCTGCTCTTGCTATTTCATTCTACCTCTCTGGAGGCATAGAAATATATGGGGATGGGGTACTTCTTATCATATAAGGGAGTCACCACCTCTCATAACCCTTTTCCACCACCACCACCACCTACCTGAGCTATCAACAATCCACACATCACAGCATGGTGAAGGAGTCAGGAAAATTACTCAAAGCAGATTTCTTCCTGTGCATGAGGATTAACCACCTCACACCATCCACCCTCCCTAGGACAAGAAGCTATATAAAATACTGATATTTTGAGAGAGATGACTAATTAGCTAGGTGAATGCTGAGTAAAGCTTTAGATTTCTGGGATTCCTAGACTGAGATCATCAGACCAAGGGAATGATCTCAACAGAATGTCAGGAGGGAGAAAAGAGGTGAGTAATTTTCTTATAAAGATCTGCCATTTTGTTTGTCCAAATCTGCATTATATCTTTATTTTATGATATGATCCAGGAGAATACCTAATATAAGGGAAAATGTATTTTCTACTTTTTCAATGAAAGAAATTGGGAACATTCCAAAAAATAGTTGTTGATCTTAAAAATATTGATACACTTTCTCAACTAAGTCCATTTGTGTGTTCAAAGGTCTAAACAATAGCTAAGAGCATCAACCATGAGTTGCCATAATGTAGAAAATGTGAGATACCTGGAGTAGAAATAGATTGGAAAAAAGAAAGACAGGGATGGAAACAGAGACAAAGGCAAAAATAAGGATGGAGATACAGAAAACCCTTTACTTCCTAAAGAAACAATAGAGCAATACATTTTAATAGACAAGAAAATCCATTTCATCCTTCAACCCTTTTGATACCATACTTTACATACTAACAAGCATTCATTCCATTATAAAGAAAGGAGGATTGGTAGTAGGAAAAATTTTATGAAATGAATGATGTGTAAAAATTTCCAGGATATCAACCAAAAGAGTTGATAGAGCACAGCAGGTTTGAAAGAGTTAAAAAAAAACACCAATAAACTAATAATACTAGGACACAAAATTAAAAGTTCAAAATGAGTATTTAATTCAAAATAAGGTCCAAAATATACATTTTTTGGAATTTAGATATAATGATGATTTAAAAATTAACCTCACTCCTTATTGACAACTCTCTCAGGATCTCTAGATGACACAGCTGCCACTGAAATAATAGTTTGGAATCTAATCAGGGTGTGATGTACTTGCACATTGGAAAGTTGGGCAAATAGACTCAAAGACACAAATTTTTAGCCTGAGCTTGGCAATTAGAAATTATGTTTCTGAAGCTTTCTGTGATCAATAATTATCCTGATCTTTAATTTCAGTGTTTACACCTGCAAATAATTTGCAAAGTCTTAAATGCTGTTGCACATCAGCTGTCATATCAAAGAATCCTACAACTCATTATTTGACAAAAGGAGCTAAGAGGTCAGGTATCCTTAAATTTACTAATGAATGCTTTAACATTCTATTTATATTTTTAAAATATAAAAATTATGTTTTCTGCATGTGGAGATTGACAATTCTCAGAAAAAGACCAAAACTCATGCATTTATCCTTCACAAAACAGAAAGAAAGGCAGGCTTCAAAGTGTTTCATTGATGAATAAAAATATTCAAGGATGAAAGCAAGAATACCTTCTGAAATGAATTGGCCCTCAGAAAAATGTTGCAGGAAGTTCTTTGTATGTAGCTAAAATTAGAGATTAATGGATCAATAGGTTTCGGTAAACTAGGTTATTATTAGCCCCAATTACAATGGTTGTAGCTGTTGTTACCTCAAGGCAAGGAGTGAAAAGACCTGGCACTGGATCAAGAGAGAGAAACTGTAATAAGATATGATCACCTCCTACGGGTATTCACACCATTGTATGAACCCCTCCTGCCCCTGTGAGACAAATAGCATACAACAAAAGTGATGGTATGTGACTTCCTAGATTAATTTATAAAACAATATGGCTTCCAACTTGGAATCTCTAACTCCCTGTTACCCACTCTAGGGTAGAGTTGCCAAATAAATATTTGAATTTGCCAAATCTAGCAATCTACTCTGGGGAGAGGAATCTATCAGGTTGTGAATAAGCTATGAAGAGGCCAATGTAGTGAGGAACTAAGGCCTCCAACTAGCAGTCAGTGAGGAATTGAAACCCTCTAATAATCTCATGAGTCAATGAGTCAATGGCAGTGGAAACTCCAGCATTAATGGAACTTTGACATGACTGCAGCCTTTGTCAACAGTTTAACAACAATATCCTGAGAGACCCTGCACTTAAACCATTCAGGTAAACAGCACTCAGTTTCTTGACTCTCAGAAACTATATGAGATAAGAAATATTTGCTGTTTTAACCTGCTATGTTTTGTGTACATTATTTCTTACACAGCAGTTAAATTTTCAAGATACCAAGACAAAGAAGCTATAGCCAAAAGAAAAAGGCATATTGTAGAAGTTGGGAAACAACTCTACAATACTTTTTGAGACCTTGAACTGTGCTCAGGTGTGCTTTTATAATGGGCATAAGGAAATTTGGATTGGCTTTAATAAGTACATCAGAGATAAGAAATATAATTCCTAGAGACAAATTCATTCATAATGAGTTAATTACTAATTATAATACAATTTCTGGAGTTTTTTTGTTTCAGTTCCAACAATTTAAAGCTCTTGCAAGTTTTCACTGTCATCTATAAAACAAGAAAAGTTTTGAACAAATTGAAAATCAAGGATTTCATTTCTCTTACACAATAGATCATGTCTGACTTTCAGAAAAAAAATGTTATAAGGTATACTAAAATAGAAAGAGAAATTACTGTCTAATTAAACAAAATAAGCATCTGAAGACTCATTATGACATATATTTGGGAATTATTCAGACACAGAATTTTACAAAACAATATAAAATTAAGTACTTTCAAGAAAAAGTAGACAGCATGCAAGAAAAGAAAGGTATGGTAAGCAGAAAAGTGGAAATTCTATTCTATAATCAGAAGGATATATTGGGAATCAAATATAGAAAAATGCCTTTTAATGCTCACCTTTTAATATTCACAGCTAAGGAAAGAGTCAGTGAGCTTGAAGATAGCACAATAGAAACTATGAAAACTGAAAAGTAAACAGAAAAAGATGGGAAAAAGAACAGGATACCCTAAATTTGTGGGAGAATTTCATCATATGTAATATAGGTGTAATTGGAATATAAGAAAATGAATAAAAAGAGAACAGAGTAGAAGAAATATTTGAAGAAATAATTACCAAAACTTTTCCAAAATTAATTATAGATATCAATCCACAGGTTTGGAATCCCAGAGAATATGCAAGAAGTTTTGGGTCATGGAAGTGTTACAACTTTTGAAGGGGAGGATCATTGGTGCAGGTTGTAAGAGATGGGGGACACATGGGAGGAAGCTTACCTGGGCATACATATTAGGCATATAAATGAGTTCAAATGTTCATAGGGCATTATCATGGTGGGTGGAAATTCATACAATGACAGAAGGAATATCAAATTCCCACCCTGGGGAGCTCTGCCACATTCAGCAAGAATTTTCTGAGGTCAGGGGTAATGACTAGTAAAGGACGATGGTCCACTGATGGGCCCTTGATATTGATGACTGTACATATAAATCTTTCCTCTTGAAATTGAAACTTTGGCTAGTATTAAAGAGTGCCTAAAAGTTGCTTCCTAGGAGCCTCCTTGTTGCTCAAATGTGACCTCTCTCTAAGCCAAAATCAGCATATAAATACATTCCCTTACCCCCATCGTGGCACATGACTCCCATGGATGAGCCTCCTTGGCACCAAGGGATTGCTACCAAGCACCAATTAGCAATAAAACTGAAAAAGACCTTGACCAAAAGGGGGAAAAGATAAAAACAAATGAGTTTATATGGCTAAGAGACTTAAAAGTGAGTCAGGAGGTCATTCAGGAGGTCACATGTATGCATGTCTAAGCAGGATCTCTTTGACTGCCAAATTAGATACTACCCCCAAATAGTGTGGCTCCTGAGAGCTCTGGAAACATCGAGATACTATATTCAAGGCAGATAGCTAAGGAGTTTTGTATGGGCCCTACTTTGGAATTTATGTTCCCCAGAGTGACAGAGTTGGAATCAGTTGTGGTTTCCCTACACATGTTTCTTCTGTCTTTCTATTTGAACCTATAATTAGTACTAGAGTTGGTAGGTGTATGACCAAGAGACTTAAATCTTTGGGCTCACCATGTGCCAGCTGGGCCTTGAATCTCAATGGAGTTGCAGCACTTACTCTCCAGTTCATTGGTCTCACCATGAACAAGTAACAAGGAGGTGATGATGGACAAATAACATACCCAGGAACCATGAGAGTGTACAACTGCAAGCAAGAGAGTCCCATCCATTGGCCCTATGGCATCACAGCCCCCTCTCAATTAGAGGTAGAGTGGACATCAATATCCGAGTATCCTCAGGATTGGGGAATGAACTATAAACTAAAGTAGACATACTGGTATTCTACTATAGACTTATTGTGATTCTAGCAATGGAAGAAATTATTTCATTGATGTGGAGGCAGTGGCCACTGTAGGTTGTGAGGGCAGGGAGAGGAAAAAAACAGGTGTAATACAGGAATTTGGGGGGCTTAGGAATTGTCCTGAATGACATTGCAATGACAGATACAGGCCATTATAAATCTTGCCATAGCCTACATAATTGCATTGGAGAGAGTGTAAACTACAATGTAAACTTTTATCCACACTTAGTGGCAATGCTCCAAAATGTGTTCATCAATTATAATGAATGTAACTCACTAATTAATGATGGTAATATGGGAGGTGTGTGGAGCAAGGCATACTGGAATCTTCTATATTTTTTATGTGACATTCATAATAATCTAAGTATCTTTTAAAAATTAAAAATAAAATAAAATAAAATAAAAACAACAACTCACCTACAGCATAACAAGGATAAGACTCTGTGTAAAACTATGCTAGAAAAATTAGAGTTGAATTATTGACTAAGTTTTTGAATGAATGAAAAAACAAAACAAAATTGAACTCTCTAAACAGCAAAATCATCTTTCATAAGTGAAGGGAAAAAGGAATTTTTGTAGACAACCAGTAACTGCAGAAATTCACCACCAGCAGACCTGCCCTGCAAGAATTCTTAAAGAGTTCTCAGAACTTTTTAAACTCAGTACTACATAGATCAGAAACTTAAAATTATAGAAAGAAGGGCTAATTATTAGAGAAGGCAAAATAAAATATTTTATATTCTTATTCTTAAATGATCACAAAGGTAAATTTAAAAGTAATAATATTAGAAGTGTATTTAGTGATTCTGCCAAATATACATATGTGGTTTACATTCATACAATAAGTGAAATAAATGGCAGCAATGTTATAAGCAATGGAAAACTCAAGGACATCCACTAAGAATTTTAAAAAGTAATAAAACTTATATAGCAAGAGAGGAGAGAAAATGGAATAATGGGAAATGATCAATTAAAACCATAGAAGACAGAAAAAGGGAGAAAGAAGAAAGAAACAAAAAAATAAGTGCAATAAGCCATTACTGATATGATAGATATTAATCCAACCTTATGAATAATCATCTCCAATGTGAATTGTCTAAATAAATGAATTAAGATACAGAGACTATTAGTGTTGATAAGAAACAAATCCCCACTTTATCTTGGTTACATGAAACCCAATTTAAATAATACAATTCAGTTATGAGTTTTGCTGATAGTATCCTTGATAGAATGTGATGAAAATGGCATTTTACCTGTGTGGTTGATCTTCCAGATTTCTGAGCCATCCACAGTACTGACCAAGATACATACATGTAAATAAAGTGCATCTTTTTTGTATGTATTTTGCATTTTGATCCTTTGCTAGTAATTTCTGTTTCTCTATGTGTCTCTATCTCTTTATTTCTCTGTTTTTTCCTTGTTTTTCTTTCTTTTTCCTCTATCTTTTGGTCTGGAGGACTGAGGTATGAGACAACCAGATTTCCAGAGTGACCCCAATATAATACTCAGGGCATCCTGTTTTCAACAAGGAATTAAAAAATATACAAGGAACAAGGAAACAGGAAACTATGGGCCAAGCACCAAAACAAACAAACAAACAAAAAAAAAAAACAAAAAACAAAAAAACAGAAATTATACTGGAGGAAAAACCGGTTTTTGGAATCACTTATCAAAGCTCTTAGATCAACTCTTTTAAGTAGGCACAATGAACTAAAGGAAACCATGGACCCAAAAATGAAAGGAAATTAGGAAAACAATAAATGAAGATGAGAGTTTCAAGCATGAAATAGAAATTATAAAGAAGAACTGAACAGCTGAAAAATACAATAACTCAAATGAAAATTCAATGAGGAATTCAACAACAGAGCTGAGTAGGCAGAAGAAAGGAACACTGAATTTGAAGATAAAACTACTGAAATTATTGAGTCCAAGGTGCAGAAAGTAAAAAGACTGAAAAAAAATTGACTAGAGCCTGAGAATCCTGCAGGACACCATCAAACATACCAATGTACACATTATAGGATTCCCAGAAGAAGGGAGGAAGTGGTTGAGCACTTCTAAATTTGATGAAAGATATAAATGTATAAATCCAAGAAACTAAAACTCAGAGTGGCACAAACTGAAAGAGAACCAAACTGAGACACATTATAGTTAAATTGTCAAAACCCAAGACTGAGAATCTTGAAATTAGCAAAAGAGAAGTGGTATGCAACATATCATGGATCCTTAATAAGATTAACATTCAATTTATCATTAGAACCCATGGAGGGGATGATATTTAAAATGGTAAGGAAAAAAAATCTACCAAGAATAATATATCCCACAAAACTATCCTACAAAAATGAGGAGAAATTAGTACATTTCCAGAACAGAAGATGAGATGTTCACTACCACTAGATCAGTCTTACAAGAAATGCCAAAGAGAGTCCTCCATCTTGAAAAGAAAGGACAATACATAACAACTCAAAGCTATATGAATGCATAAAGACCTATAGTATTAAGGAGCTATGTGGTTAAATATAAATGCCAGTATTACTGAATCTTTCATTTACAACACCATCTTTTCCTTCTTATATATCTTCAAATTAAAATGTTTAAAAAACAAATGTAAGTCTTGTTACTGGCCACACAAAGTATTTATATAGTAATTTGAGACAATAACAATATAAGGGGGAGAGACAGAGGGATACAGCACTAAAGGTTATGGATGCTAATGAAGTTAAATTGGTGTCAATACAAACTAAATTGTAATAGACTTTGGATTTTAGGTATAATTCCCATGGAACCCCCAAAAAATCGTTAAAAATCTATGCATAAGAAAAAGAGAAGTAACTGAAATTCAATACAAAATAATCTCTAAACAAAAAGGAAGACAATAATGGAACAGAGGATGGACAAAGTATAGGACATACTGTTTTAGTTTCCAGAAGGCTGATAATGTAAAATACCAGAAATGAGTTGGCTTCTATAATGGGAATTTTAATTAGGGTAAAAGCTAAGTTTTGAGGCATTGAAATGTCCAAATCAAGGTACTTCTAGAGATGCTTTCTCAACAAAGTTGATTGCCATGTGTTGAATTTGGCCACCCTGCTCTGCCTTCCTGTCCAGAATCTTCCATCTCGTGGAGCTCAGCTGTGGGCAAACAGGCATAGGGCTTGTCTTTTACTAGACCTCCACTCTCAGCCTTGGCTTATCTACTTTCTACTGAAATTCAGGTGGAAGCTGTTGGGCATAGCTCCATGGGCTCAGCCCCTTGGATACCTCTTTCCATGCTCTGCTTGTCTCAGATGCTGGGACCTCTCTCAACCACCTGGGGCTTCTGTTTTCTTTCAGTCCTCTCTCTCACATAACAGGATCAATATGGTGGCTTCCTTTTCCTCTGTGTCTCCATTCATATTAGACCCAGCAAGAGGGTGGAGACCTAGGCTGTCTCACATCTCACTGATGTAGTCCAATCAAAACGCTTTCACATGCACAGGAATGGATTAGTTAAAAAACATATTCTTTTCCCTTTTAGGATTCATTAAAGACTGTCAAACTGTCAAACATACCAAAAAAATGAGCAGTTTGCTGAGGTGCATCTTGCTTTGTCAGTAATTACCTTAAATGTAAATTCATTAAACTCTCCAGTCAAAAGGCAGAGACACAAATAAGTTGAAAAATATGGGGAAAAGTTCCATGCAAATAGTAATCAAAGAAAATGGGGTTGGATTTGTTAATATCAAATAAAATAGAATTGGAGTCAAAACTGTTGCAAAAGTAAAGGTATTTGACAAAATCCAGCATCCTTTCTTGATAAAAGCACTCAGAAAACCAGGAAGGAAAGGGAACTATCTCAATATGAGGAAAGTCACTTATGAAAAACCAACAGCTAACATCATATTCAATGTTGAAAGACTGAAAGCTTTCTCCCTAAGATCAGGAAAAAGACACAGATGCCTACTTTCACCAATGCTATTCAATGTTGTACTAGAAGACCCAAATGAAGCAATTAGGCAATAAAACAACAGACATCCAAACTGAAAAGGAAGAAGTGAAGCTATCTGTTTGCACATAACATTAGTTTTATAGAGAAATACCAAAGGCATCCACGAGAGACTACAGATGTTAACTTTTAAAAATTCAGCAAAATTGGCCCGGCTAGATAGCTCAGTGGATAAAGAGCTCGCCGGTGTACCACATGGGAGGCCCCGGGCCCGGGTTCGGTTCCCGGGGACCTCTCCGAGCGGGCAGACGGCCTTGAGAAAGGCAAGCCGCCGTGGGCGGGCCGGAGCCGCCGTGGGCAAGGCAAAAAGCCACCACGGGCAGGGCTGAGCCCCCACGGGC
>PVKH010017787.1:0-15316 GCA_004027955.1 Chaetophractus vellerosus | reverse complement strand
GGCTTCAGAAGATAAGGCACTAGACAAGAGTGAGGAAGTCTGCGTTTTGGGCTCTGACCTGGTTTTACTTCTCTAGGCCCTCAGTGCTAATAATTACAATGTAAGATTACTCTCTCAATTTAGAAAAATTTGATAAGCAACAGGTCCATTATAGGCAAGTTGAATTTCAAGTTGAATAGCAAGTCTCCACAGCAAACCAGTTCAAAGTGGTTGGAGTGAAAGTAAGCTAGCAGACATCAGACGTGAATTTGTGTTTAAAAAAAAAAAAGGGTATACCTAGGAGAATACCTACTGTGTGCAAACATACAAGAGGGTGTGACAGAAGGAAACACTGTCCACTTTGTGTCCCTTGTGCTGGCATACAGAATCATTCCAAAAATGTGTAAACAATCAAGGAGTTTCCTTTGCTCTCTAGAGAAGTCTGGGTCATTGGGAGGGGAAGCATGTCTTCTGTGAAGCTGTTAGACTTATGTCCAAACATGAGTTAGTAACGTAATCCCGCTGCTTGTTTTTGGTAATGTTCTCCCACCAACCCCCACTGGTGCCCCTGAGAGTGGCAGGAAAGCAGTACAACAAAGAGATGTGCTGAAGGATTCCAGAGGGAGCCTGGGCAAGTGAAACATGGGGCAGTTGAGAGTGGCAAAGGAAAAGAGGTTCAGCTAGTGTTGGAATGAAGGATTCTCATAAGGTCATGGGGACCAGCTGGAATGTGCAACAGAGATTATTGGGTTCGAGGCAACATCCTCTCTTTGGTGAATGAAGATTTCTTCAGTAGACACTTTGTACCAGCTCTGAAAGCCCTCACCCCTGCTTCCTGCCACAATGTGGGTCAAGTATATTTTCTATCACATCAGAAGGACAGCACTAATTGACATTCACCCTTGTGAGCAGCATAATTAAGAAATATATACATATTCCAATAAAGAAAAGGTGTACCTATATTTCTGCTGTTTTTGAGTTCATGAAGTTATTTTACCACTATTCTCGTTTCTGCATTATCTTCATTTACAATGGGAAGGGAAAGAGAATGGAAGAAAAAGCCAAAACTTTTCTCCAGTGACTTTCATGAAGGAAGTAGACGACTGAAAATCTACTGCCCTTTTTTTTTATGATCAGGAAAGGGGAATTTACCATGTCGGCAAACCTCAAGTGATTTTTAGAAATACAAGATGTAAAGAAAAATGAGCTGTGAAAACTGCCACATGTTTGAATGCACTTGAACCCTGCTGTTGGCAATTTCCATACTGTCACAAAAGAGTGCTGACGCAGACACATTCTCTCCTGTTCCTTACAGGGAATTACTAGACTCTTGCTATAAATACAGTTTTCACATTGTATTTGAAACAGAAAAATAAGATTCACACAGTGGCATCTGCTACTATAGTCAAACCAGAAATCCAGCAGTTCTTGAAGGACTGCAAATTGGGGGTAAAAATGGATTTTAAGCACATAGTTCAGGACTTCATTTTAAAAACAGTGAGCAGGATTTTATACCTAGGGATTCAACGCTTTAAGTAAGACATTAAAAGAAACCTATAATCATTTGATACATTTTAACTATTTCTCCAAACCTGGAGGCCAGCATTTTAAAAACATTTAAGAAAAAATTTTAATCAAGCATTACAGCCAAAATTGATAAATTGAAACTGTTATCAAAAATCAAAAACTTCCAGGAAGATGGTGGACTAGAAAGACACAAGACTCTCTCCTCTTCCAGAAAAATAGCTAGAGGACAAGTTGAAACTGCCTGGAAAAAAATCTTCTAGGGTTTAGGACACCAGGCGAAGGCTCGACACTGCCGAGAAGAGAGAGGGAAAAAGGAGAGAAGAGAGAGGGAAAAAGGAGACGAGTCCCAACAGCAAAACTGTGAGTTAAAACCAGCAGCTGCTACTGCTTGAACCCTCCCCACACTAAAGGCACTTTTGAATTCTCAGGCCTCTGGGCCAGCTACAGACAAAGGGGGCTCCAGGAATCCATTGCCCCAAGAAAGGGAGAGAGCAACACAGCCAAAGGCTGACTCGGCTTTCCACTCACAAATTTGGTCTGCCTTTCCACTCACAAATTTGGTCTGCCGTGTCCCACAAGCCATTCCAGGCTGGGTGTGGCCATGCCATTGTTTATCTTGAGAGCCAGTTTGGGACAAATTTGAACCTAAAGAGCCCAACCTCTCTCTCTAATAACCAGAACTGATTGTTGAATGCAAAGGGGAGTGAAATTATTTTCTACTTGGGAAAAGGTAGGTGGCCGCCAGTAAAGGCTGGACAATTGTCTCTGAGAAAGTTTGAATTACAAGGCTCTTGGCCTCCAGGCAGGATACTCTATCACAATGATCCTGTTGTGTTGGAGCAAACACACTCTGATCAGGGCTGCCAAGAGCACCATCTGCTGGCAAACCAAGGAAGTGCATGTAAGAAAATTAAAAATAAATGAGAAGGGGCCGACTGGATAGCCCAGTGGATAGGGCATCGGCATACCACATGGGAGGCCCGGGTTCGGTTCCCGGGGACCTCTCCTAGCGGGCAGACCGCCTTGAGAATGGCAAGCCGCCATGGGCGGGCCAGAGCCGCCGTGGGCAGGGCAAAAAGCTGCCACGGACAGGCAAAAGCCACCACGGGCAGGGCAGATCGCCTGCGCGAATGGAGTGCAGCCAGCCACCCGCGAACTGAAAAGCCGGCCGTGATGGAAGCAGAAGCCGCCCACAAGCGGGGAAAGCCGCGCCTGCGCAGTGACCCAGTCTCGGCGCGTCGCCGCAGCAGGGGGGAAGGGGAGATATGTAATAAAATAAATAAATCTTAAAAAAAATAAATAAATAAATAAATGAGAAGCTTTTCCCGCCTTTTTGCCTCCCTCCCCAAGGCCCTAGGAAGCAGGCCCGCAACCCATTACTGGGTCCAGAGTCCAGTTTTGAGCAACTAACAGGGACAATCCTAAAGACCCAAGATGAACCAAGAATCAAAGAACAGTAGTAATACACAGCCTCCTACCACTAAATCCTTACGAAAGAGAGAGAAATTGAGTACCTAAGTAAACTACCATCCTCATTGGATGCCTAGACATCAGCAAAAAATTACAAGCCATAATAAAAATATGGAAGACATGGCCCAGGAAAAGAAATATATCAAAGCCCCAGAAAAGATGCAACATTTGAGAGAACTAATTAATGAGATGAACAAAAATTTCCAAAATCAAATTAATGAGTTGAAATACAATATGCTTAAAGAGATAAATGACATCAAGTGAGTGAGCACAAAGAAGAATTTGAAATCCTGAGTCTAAAAGCAACAGAGCTCATGGAAATAAAAGACACAATAGGTGAGATCAAAAACACATTAGAGGCTTGAAACAACAGAAGAAAGAATAAATGATACTGAGGACAGAACAGATGAAACTGAGGAGAGAAAAGAACAGAGAGAGAAAAGAATGGAAAAAATTGAGCAGGGGCTCAGGGAGTTCAATGACAACATGAAACTCATAACATATGTGTCATGGGAGTTCCAGAAGGAGAAGAGAAGGGAAAAGGGACAGAAAGGGTATAGGAGGAAATAACAGCTGAAAATGTCCCAACTCTCATGAAAGAAATGAACTTACATGTCCAAGAAGTGTAACATACGCTAATCAGAATAAATTCAAACAGACCTTCTCCAAGACACATACTGCTCAGAATGTCAAATGTCAAACATAAAGAGAAAATTCTATGAGCAGCAAACCATTACATACAAGGTATGCCCAATAAGACTTAGTGCTGATTTCTCATCAGAAACCATGGAGGCGAGAAGACAGTGGTATGGTACAATTAGGATGCTGAAAGAGTAAAACTGCCAGTCAAGAATTCTATATCCAGCAAAATTATCCTTCAAATATGAAGGTGAGTATAAAATATTCACAAACAAAATGAGAACACAACTTATCAAAACTTATGGTATACAGCAAAAGCAGTCTTGAGAGGGAAATATATAGCCTTAAACGCCTATATTAAAAAAAAGAAGAGAGCTAAACTCTCTAAGATTTAACTGAACAACTGGAGAAACTAGAAAAAGAAAAGGAAACCAATCCCAAAGCAAGCAGAAGGAAAGAAATAATAAAGATTAGAGTGGTAGTAAATGAAATTGAGAAAAAAGAAACAATAGAGAAAATCAATAAAACCAAAAGCTGGTTCTTTGAGAAGATCAATAAAATTAAACCCCTAGCAAGACAAAGAAAAAAAGAGAGAAGAAACAAATACAATCAGAAATGAAAGGGGAGAAGTTATGATTGACCCCACAGAAATATAAAGGATATTAGGATATTATAAGAAACTGTATGCCAACAAAATAGACAACCTAGATAAAATGGAAAAATTTCTAGAAAAGCACAAACAACCTACACCAACACTACAAGAAATACAAGAACTTTACAAACCAATCACATTTAAAGAAATTGAAGCCATCATCAAAAATCTCCCAACAAAGAAAAGTCCAGGACCAGATGGCTTCACAGGTGAATTCTACCAAGCATTTCAGAAAGAATTAACACCAATCTTCAAAAAATTGAGGAGGAGGGAAAATTTCCCAACACATTTTATGAAGCCAACATCACCCTAATACCAGAGCCAGATAAAGACACTACAAGAAAAGAAAATTACAGGCCAGTCTCTCTAATGACCATAGATGCAAATATTCTCAATAAAATACTTGCAAATTGAATCCAACAGCATATGAGAAGACTTATACATCACAACCAAATGGGATTTATTCATGGTATGAAAGGCTGGTTCAACATAAGAAAATCAATTAACCTAATATATCACATTAACAAATTGAAGGGGAAAAAACCACATGATCATCTCAATCACTGTAGAAAAGGCATTCGACAAAATCCAGCATCCTTTCTTGATAGAAATAGAAGGAAAATTCCTCATTATGATAAAAGGCATATATGAAAAAAACACAGCCAACATCGTACTCAATGGGGAAAGCTTGAAAGCTTTCCCTCCAAGATCGGGAACAAGACAAGGATGCCCACTGTCACCATTATTATTCAACATTGCACTGGAAGTTCTAGCTAGAGCAATTAGACAAGAAAAACAAAACAAAACAAAACAAAAAACTACAGGCATCCAAATAGGAAAAGAGGAAATAAAACCCTCACTATTTGTGGATGACATGATCCTATATTTAGAAAATTCTCAAATGTCAATGACAAAGCTACTTGAGCTAATAAATGAGCTCAGCAAAGTGGCAGGATACAAGATCAATATGCAAAAATCAGTAATATTTTTGTACATTAGTATTGAACAATCAGGGGATGAAGTCAGGGAAACAATTCCATTTACAATACCAACAAAAAGACTCAAATACCTAGGAATCACTTTAACCAAAGAAGTATGGGACCTATATGCAGAAAACTACAAAACAATGATAAAAGAAATCAATGAAGACCTAAACAAATGGAGGGACATTACGCGTTCATGAATTGGAAGACTAAATATCATGAAAATGTCAATCCTATCCAAACTGATTTATAGATTCAACGCAATACCAATCAAAATTCCAACAGCCTACTTTACAGAAATAGAAGGCAATTACTAAATTCACTTGGAAGGGAAAGTGCACCCAAATAACCAAAAGCATTCTAAAAAAAAAAAAAAAGAGCGACATGGGAGGAATTCCACTGCCTGAGGACCTTGAAATATACTACAAAGCTACAGTGGTTAAAAGAGCATGGTACTGGAACCGGCTGTAGCTCAATTGGTAGGGCTCCGGTTTACCACATGGGAGAACCTGGGTTCGGTTCCCGGGGCCTCCTTGAGCAGGCAGACCGCCTTGAGAAGGCAAGCCGCCGTGAGCAGGGCAAGCTGCTGCGAGCAGGCAGGCTACCGCATGGTGAGCTGACTCGGCGGGATGCCGCGGCAGGGGGAGACAGGCAGACACAGAAGAACGCAAAAAAAGCAAAATGAGCACGACAAGAACAAGGAGCAAGAGGGGGATTTATAAATAAATAAAAAATAAAATCTTAAAAAAAAAAAGAGCATGGTACTGGCATAAGATAAACACACCGATGAGGGGAATAGAATTGAGAGTCTAGAAATAAACCCTCACCTCTACAATCACCTGGTTTTTGAGAAACCTACCAATTACATATTAACGGGACAAAACAGTCTCTTCAACAAATGGTGCTGCAAGAACTGGTTATCTATAACCAAAAAAATGAAAGCGGACCCCTACGTTACTCTCTATACAAGAAACAACTCGAAATGGATCAAAGACCTAAATATAAAAGCCAGGACCTTAAAACTACTAGAAGAAAATATAGGGAAATACCTTAAAGACCTTGTCATAGTCGTTTGTTTCTTGGACCTTACTTACAAAGCATACACAACAAAAGAAAATATAGATAAATGGAAACTCCTCAAAATTAAACACTTTTGCACCTCATAGGACTTTTGTCAAAAGGGTTAAAAGGCAGCTGAATTGATGGGGAAGCAGTGGCCACTGCAGGCTCTGGAGGCAGGGCGAGGGGAAGACAGGTGTAATGCAGGGGCTTTTTTGGGACTTGGGAATCATCCTGAATGGCATTGTAATGACAGATATATGTCATTATATACCTTCCTACAGCCTGCAGAATTGTGTGGAAGAGTATGTAAATACAATGTGAACTATGGTCCATGATCAATGGCAATGCCCAAGGATGCGTTTATCAATTGCAATGAATGTGCTGCACTAATGAAGGATGTTGTTTATGTGGAAGGGTGTGGGAGGTGTGGGGAACGGGGCATATGGGAATCCCTATATTTTTGTGTAACATTTGTGTAATTTATCTTTAAAAAATATATATATATATGTATATGTAAAAAATAGGCAGCTGACTCAATGGGAGAAAATATTTGGAAATCACATGTCCAATAATGTTTAATATCCATGATATATAAAGAGATGTTACAACTCAACAATCAAAAAACAAATGACCCGGTTATAAAACGGGCAAAAGACTTGAATAGACATTTGTCCAAAAAAGAAATACAAATGGCAAAAAAACATGAAAAAATGCTCAACATCGCTAATGATTAGGAAAATGCAAATCAAAACTATGATGAGATATCATTTCATACCTATAAGAATGGCCACTGTTACAAGTGTTGAAAAGGATGTGGAGAGATAGGAACACTTATTCACTGTTGGTGGGAATGTAGAACGGTACAGCCACTATGGAGAACTGTTTAGCAGTTCCTAAAGAAGTTAAATATAGAACTGCCATGTGACTCTGCATTACCACTACTGGGTTATATCCAGAAGAACTGAAAGCAGTGACACGAACAGACATTTGCACACCGATGTTCACAGTGATGTAATTGACGATTGCCTAAAGTTGGAAACAACCCAGGTGTTCATCAACCAACGAATAGATAAACAAACTGAGGTGTATTCACACAGTGGAATATTATGTAGCTGTAAGAAGAAATGAAGTCATATATCACATGACAACATGGATGAACTTGGAGGACATTATGTTGAGTGAAGCAAGTCAGACACAAAAGGATAAATACTGTATGTTGTGTTACTATGAACTACATATACTGTGTAACATATTGTATGATTCCAGTTATATAAAATGTAAATATAAACCAATTTATAAAGATGAAATTTGATTAGTGGTTATGTGGGGCTAGAGAAGGCATGCTAAGGGGTGTGAAATAATTCTCAAGATTTCTGTGATGAATGCAAAATATTGTGATTATACAAAAAATCATTGATTATACACTTTGGATAGATTGTATGGTATGTGAATATATCTCAATAAAACCTCTTAATAAATAAATAGATAAATAATTGTGCAAGAATAGCCAGAAATAGCAGCTATGTACAGCAGCAGAAACAGAGATTGAGATGTGAAGAATTTTCTTGTTTGTCTGTTTTTTATTATTATTATTGAAATAATGAAAATGCTCTAATAATGATTGAAGTGATGAATGCACAACTATGTGATTATACCAAATACCATTGATTGTACACTTTGGATGAATTGTATGCTTTATTAATATGTATCAAGAAAATTGATTTGTTAAAAAAATCATGCAGCATATTATTACCTTAAAAGTTAAAAATTTTAACTGAACTCATTATCTTCTCCCACAAACCTGTTTTTTCTCTTTTGTGTGTGTTTTTTAAAAAAATTAATGACAATATCAACTTCCCACTTATCCAGGTTTAAAACAGTCCACTTTCATAAATCTAATCCCTCTCCTTACATTCCTTCATCTAATCATTTGCAAAGCACTCTAGATTCTAGAGACAGAGCATGAAGAAAAGTAGCATTTCTCAGACTTTGGTTTCACAGAAGAGAATATTTTCAAAAGAACTTTGGGGATATAGGGTTATTTTATTTTATTTTATTTTATTTTATTTTGCTGAGTAATTAAAACCAAAGGAATATTTGGTTGGATCTTAAAAATTTGCCATTTTTATAAGTAAAACAATGGTCAAAAAACATACATTCTGCTTCCCAAACTAACTTCTACTGTATATTATTATATGGTAATATCATACAGTAAGAGCTATTTTAATACAAAAAATTTAGATAGGACAATAGATTTGGCTTTATGAAGAACTCTCTAGGTGGTTATTATTTTTCACATTTCCCACAGACCAATGAAAACTGTCATGGATGCATATGGGTCTAATAACTTCTATTTTATATTATATTATCTGGAGTAGAGGAGAAAGCTTGGGCTTTGGAGTCTGAAAGGGGTTCATATACTGGTTTTTCTACTTATAGGTTGTGCGCCCTAAGACAAATTACTGACTTCTCCAAACTTCATCTTCTTTATGGGTTAATATATTATTGAGAGGCAGTATGGTGTGAGCCAAACCCATGCAGTTTAGAATCCGTACTATGATACTTATTGGCTATAATCCCTTGGGCAAATGAATTAACTTCTGGAATACTCAGATCTCTCATTTGCAAAATGGAGATGATAATAATGTTTTCATCATGGGGAAGATGCAGATAACATGCTTTGCTCAGTTCCCAAACCACAGTAAGTGCTCAATAAATGATAGATGCTATTATTATTATTAACTAATGTTATCATTATTATTAGTGTTTCTATTAGGACAAATGAAATAATATTTTAAAGTGCCTAAAACAGTGTCATGAACACAATGAGACGCAGTAAGCATAATGAGCACCCAGTCTTACAGAGATATCTAAAATTCAACAGGCAAGGATGAACTTATCTTTCCCCACAAATTTGTTCTTACTCCCATTTCTTTTCCAAGTAGAAAGCATTCTCCACCAGCCAGTCAGCTGGTGTTACCTGAGAATCATTCTTGACTATTCCTCCTCATTCAGCTTTGATGTTCACAAAATCAAGTCCTATCAATTCTATCTCCTGTACACATTAAAAATATTTCTCTGTTCTCACTGTCAGACCTCTAGTTAAGTTCACTATCGACTTTCATCTCAGTTATTCTAACAGGTTTTTAACTCTCTCTGCCTTTAGTTTTGACATTTTCTAAGTGATTCTCCACAGGGCAGTCAGAGAGATGGTCTCAAAAGGCTAATGCATCATTGTAGTCACCTGTTAAAAACCACCCCAAAGGTATCCCATTGCTCTCAGTATAAAGACCTTTCTCCTAGTCCACAAAGCCCTCCACGACCTGGCCCGCTGTCTACTTCATGGCTTTTACCTTTTGCTATTTGATCCACATGCCAACAGAGCTGTCTGCACTCCAGTATTCGACCAGAGATGCGGACTCAGCTCCCTGCAGGTAATGGAAATGAAGGAGGGAGGTGGGGGTAAGAGAATGGTGGAAAGACAGGCACTGAAATAACTGAAAGTGCATAACTGATTAAAAGGGCAGCATGGAGTGCTGGTTCATTTTCAACAGAAGATGGAAACCAGGGTTTTTATGTAAAATTTCCTGGTTTAAAAAAATTTTTAAAGAACATTGTGTAGGCTAAACGACACACATCCATGGGCTGGATCTAGGATAAGTCACTTTCCCAAGGTCACAGCTAGTGAGTGGCAGAGATGGAATCTAAGTCTGTTCAGACTTCAGAGCCCAAGACTTGTACATGACAGCCTTTTTCTTCTGAGCAAGTACTGCCAGGCCATTTGGAGATATCAGCATTATTTACAACATTCAACTTTTCAATAAGCATGTTTAAAAATTTTATATGGATCAAGCGTGTCAAGGTAGAGAGTAAAGAGTGCTTCTAAAACACTGGTGCTCTGGCTGGTAGGGATTCTGAAATGGTAAAACGCACTGTCAGCTGTGGTGTGAATTTCCTTGTCACAGATCATGTAGGTTAGTGATGAGCTGATTCAGAAAGAACTCATGCTTCCCCAGGCATCTTGCAACCAACCCAGTGAATTCTAAAATCTGCCATTTCGAGCTGACCGGAACATTCTTATTTTTAAATTCTTGCCCTAAGGGGCACAAATTATATTTCACAGGGTAAAACAAAGAGTAAAGACAAATACCACCAATGGTTCGGAAAATCTAAACATTTTGAAAAATTTAAAAATGTTACTGAGAAACATAAAATAAAATGTTACTGAGGCTGCTGTACGTTAGCCAGGTCTGCAGCAAATATCACCTGGCCCACAGACTGCACTGCTGCTAAGCAGTTTTACAAAATGGAAAAAGAACGCTGTCACATCTGTTCGGGACATTGCCTAGCAGGATTATTATGGGCTGCTGGCCAAGCCCTGAGATGATGCTTTTTCTGAAGATCTGGATGGTGTAACAATTGTCATTTAAATAGCTGCAAACCTGCATTCAGAGGAAAATTTTAAAGAACACATTCAACAGAAGGTTTGCATAATGGGGAAAGAAAGGTAAATTCTTTTACTTGTGACTCTTTGTGGAACTTACCTGGTAAACACATACTCAAGTGTACTTTATTTATAAGATATTTGAAAAGACAAAACATGAGAGTATAATATTGTCACCATCATCTCTTGCTGCAGTAAACTCCCAATTAGTTCATTGGCATCCACTCTTGCCCGCATCCAATCAGATCACCACATTGCAGTTACAGTATACCTGAGTCACCTCCAAAACCCCTCCACAGCTTCCCAGGGCTCTCAGCATAGAGACATCTCCTTAACATGGCCTGGCTCCTGACAACCCCTGCAACTTCGTTTTCATCTCACCAGTTCTGGCAACCATGGACTTTCAATACTTTTTGTTCACCAGACTCCCTGCTGCCCCAAGGTTGCCCAGAACCCTCCTTTGTCTTTTCTTTGCCCATGCCTAGTTAGTGCCAGCTTCCCCTTCAGCTCTCAGTTCAACTGTCCTTAACGAGCCTTCCCTGATCAGGTCAAATCTCCCCTATTGTCTCACTCAGCACCAAAAACCTCTCTCTAATTCATAGCTTTGATCAGAATAGAAATTGCAATCTATTTGTGACACTATTTGAATAATGTCTCTGTCGCATGAAGACTGTAAGCAACACAAGGGGAGGCTATGTCTGTTTGTGTTCAGTAGCATCTTTCCCGTGTCATGTAGCAAGGAACAGAACCTAAGAATTTATAAGATAAATTTAGGCTTTAATTTTGAGGGACAAAGAAATTGGGCCTTTCCTACTAAGGTGCAGATTAAAGGTAGAGAGACCACATGCTAAAAATTACATAGGTAATATCATAATATAGCTATTTAAATCATAATATAGCTATTTAACAAATTCACAAATTTCTAATCTGGAAGATATCTTAGTATTTCTGATTTGATTTCAGTTTGTGGATTATCTATATTCTTTCCTCTTGGAATTTTTTTTTTTTAAACATCTTTGTGGAGACATAATTGACATACCTTAAAATCCACCCCTTTAAAGTGCACAATTCAAAGGTTTTAGTATATTCACAGAGTTGTGCAATCATCACCATAATCTAAACTTAGAACATTTTTCATAACCTCAGAAAGAAACCCCAGTACTCACTAGCAGTCACTGTCCATTTTCCTCCCCAAGCCTCCAGCTCCAGACAACAACTTTCTGTTCCTATAGATTTGTCTATTTTGGATATTTCATGCAAATAGAATCATACAATATGGTTTTCATGTCTGATTTCTTTCACTTAGCATAATGTTTTCAATGTTCATTCATGTTTTAGCAATATGTACCAGTACTTCATTCTTTTCTATAGTCAAAGAATATTCCATTGTATGGATATAACACATTTTATCCATTCATGAGCTATGGACTTTTGGGTTTCTATGTTTTGGTTATTATGAATAATGCTACTATGAACATTCATGTACAAGTTTTTGTGTGGACATATATTTTCATTTCTCTTGGCTATATAGCTAGAAAGAACTATTCGGTCATATGGTAAGTCTATTGTTTACTGTTTTGAGGAACTGCCCTACTTTTTTCAGTGCATCTGTACTACTTCACATTCCCACCAGCAATACATGAAGGTTCCAATTTCTGGACATTCTCATCAAGACTTGTTATCATCTGTCTTTTTGAACATAGTCATCTAAGTGAGTATGAAGTGGCATTTCACTGTGCTTTTGATTTGCATTTCTTGAATGGGTAATGATTTTGAGCATCTTTTCATACGTATATCTTCTTTGGAGAAATGTCTACTCAAATCTTTTGCCCATTTTTAATTGGATTATTTGGCTTTTATTATTTGTTGTAAGCTAGTGGCTTTTTAAATTATTTTACTGGCTATTAGTATCTATAGCAGCATGGAAAAGGAAATAGACAAAAACAAAAGGCAAACAGGTTTTATATCAAAGTAGAAAATTATGGACTCAGGATTAGAAATACAAAGGTAGTGGCAAGGGCAGAGGTTAACATAAGAAACAGTGCTGTGCTGTCTCTTCCTTCTCACCTAACTACTGAGCTTATGCAGATAACAGGCAGATGTGAGCACTTTTCCTTGACTATCTCAAGCCCTTTGAGAAAGTCCAACAGTTTTGCTCCTCACTGAATCCCCTGCATATAGCATTGTGCCCAGCACACAAGAGATACTCTATGCTTATTGTTTATACAGATAACACAATGATATTTCTGATATTCCAAGAAAGCCTGTTTATGTGAACTTCATAGGGTGAAGAAGATGGGCTTTAGAGGCAAAGAGAACTGGATTCTCTTAGCCTTAGTTCCTTATCAGTAAATTAAAGCTAATTATATGCACATCACTGGGTTAAATAAGATAACCAATATGAAAATGCCTAACAATGCATGACACATGTGAGTTACTTGAAAAGTTGTGGTTTCTGTCATATTATGAAACAACTGTTGGAAATCTGTATAACTTTCTTTACCAGTGTAAAGATGTAAAAGGCATCTTTATCTGTTTATTTTTTTTAATTAAAAAAATTTTTTTATTATACTTCCCCCCCCTCTGCTTGTTCTTGCTGTGTTCATTTTTCTCTGCCTTCCTCTGTGTCTGCTTGTCTCTGCCCCCTGGGGCGACCTGCTGAGTCAGCTCACCAGCGCCGCGGCCCACCCGCTCGCAGGGGCTCGCCTTTGCCCACAGGGGCTTGCCTTTTTGCCCGCGAGGGCTTGCCTTTGCCCGTGGTGGCGTGCCCCGCCCGCATTGGCTTGCCTTCTCTAGGCGGTCTGCCCATTGGAGGAGACCCCGGGGACTGAACCCGGGGCCTCCCATGTGGCAAACCAGCGCCCCACCAACTGGGCCACAGCCGGCCCCTCTTTATCTGGTTATATGCACCAATTTTTTGTTAAAGATCAGTATTTAGACAAAAGGAAAAGAAAATCACAAAGCTCAGATCTCAGTGTAACTTTCTTGCTGTCCTTTGATTTCAGGTTTGTTGTCTTTATTTCTCTGAGAAGCAGTAGTGGGTAGGGGTTGAGAGCAGCCTCGAAGTGCACATCTGTTGTGAATCCAGGCTTCACTGGATGACTTCGAGCAGCTTACTTAATGTTTAAAAGCATCAGCTTCCTCTTCTCTTAAGTGTGGATAATAACAGTGCTAGCCTCATGGGACTGTTAGGTGAATGAGTTAGGATGTATAAATAGCTTAGAATAGGACCTGGCACACAGGCCCTAAGTAAATGTTGTCTCTTGTTATTAGCAATTGCATTTTTGGGTTGAAAAAGTCACTTCAATAGTTACGTTACACCTTAATGCTTCACTCAGAACATTAACCCTTATGTAACTAGTCCCTAGTGCTTCGCTCACACTAACATCATCATCATCAAGAGCAACACACTCTTACACAGAGGTTCCAGTGGGCTCTGGCATAGTTCAACGTACTTTATATTTATTAATTCCTTTAATTCTACACTAACCCTTTGTGGTGGCTACTATTTTCCCATTTTACAGAAGCAAATTGAAGCATAAAGAGGTTATCATTTGCCTAAGTGATACTGTTAGTAAATGGCAGAACTGGGATTTGACTCTAAGTAAACTGGCTCCAATATTTGCACAACATTAATTTAATTATTGTTATAGAGTAAATTGTGCTCCCCAAAAAAAGATATGCTGAAGTTCTAATCCCCAATACCTCAGAAAACGACCTTATTTAGAAATAGGGTCATTACAGATGGAATTAGGCAAATTGAAATGAGGTCATACTGGGTCCTTAATCCCACCTGGCTTGTGGACTGCTGGAAGCCACCATCCGAAGCCAGGACAGAGGTGGGGAACAGATTGTTCCCTCCAGACTTCAGAGGAAGCCTGGTTTCAGCAAAGCAGCCTGATGGTACTTCGTTACAGCAGCTGTAGGAAGCTAAGACAGTTATAATGCCTTAAAAAAGGAGCACAGATATTCCCAACATTATCAAAACTAAGGTTTATGCCCAAAAGAGTAAAATAATTCCTGTACTACTTTTTACTCAGGGTTATTTTGGGGATTAAATAGAATCATAAACCAACTAATTCCATTTCAGAAAAAAATGAGATATTAAGAATGATTGAGGGGCCGGCCGTATAGCCCAGTGGATAGGGTGCCGGTATACCACATGGGAGGCCCCAGGTTCGGTTCCCGGGGACCTCTCCTAGCGGGCAGACTACCTTGAGAAAGGCAAGCCGCCATGGGCGGGCAGAGCCACCGTGGGCAGGGCAAAAAGCTGCCACGGACAGGGCAAAGCCGCCACAGGCAGGGCAGGTCGCCCCCAAACGGAGCGCAGCCAGCCACCCGTGAACTGAAGCGGAGCTGGCCATGAATGGAAGCAGAAGCCGCCCATAAGCAGGGCAAAGCCGCCTGCGCGGTGACCGGTCTTGGTGCTTCGCCGCAACGGGGGGAGACAAAGCAGACAGAGAGGAACACAAGAATGGACACACAGCAAGAGCAAGCAGAAGGGGGGGGCATGTAATAAATAAAAAATAAATCTTTAAAAAAAAATATCTATTGGTTGTA
>PVKH010017786.1:0-15326 GCA_004027955.1 Chaetophractus vellerosus | reverse complement strand
AAAAATAAATAAATAAATAAAAATAAAGCTAACCCATTTCTGGTAGTTTACATAATCAGCCTTTGGCAAACTAAAACACCATGTGCCAAGCCCGGTTCTAAATATTTTACTTGAACTAACTTATTTGAACCTCACAGCAATCCATAGAAGTAAGTGCAATTATTTTAAAGATGAGAAACTGTTGCATAGCTTTCCAGTATCCACAACCCTGTCTCTGTCATCTAGGTGACCAGCAACTCTTATCCTGTGTTAAACAATGAGAAACAAAGCCCACCAAATAGCAGTTTGAAGCAAAAATTAATTTATTTGCTTGCCAACAAAGGAGGGACGGCGTTACTAAGTTATGAGTGGGTCTTGCTCAGCAGCAACTAAAAGAACTAGATTTTGAGCCAAAAAGACAACATTCTGAGTTCAGGCCTCTGTATTGCTTATATCCCCTTTCTGCAAATGGTTACTTTCCTGTTTCACTTCAGTGATACAGAGAAGGCTGGTTTCCAAACTAGTCCAGGATGAGTTATGTAAGATTCTAGTGGGCCTAGGGTAATTCAGCAAACACGCTGAAAGTTTTGCAAGATTTCTACTTACCATCAAGCAAATATCATGTGGCAACACCACATCTGCATATTGTGGTAGAACTTGAGTTTGGCTGAAGTGAAATGGATATGAAATAACCTTTTCATATCAGACCCTATTACATCTCTTTTCTCTGAAAGTACAGGCATACTTACCATAGGGGGGTGGGGGAAACCAGAAGATGAGCTCTAGTAATTTCCAATTTGCACATAAGTTTTATATTTGGAAAATGCATTACACACAGAGTACCCAACACTTTTTCTGAGAAGTACAATAAACTGAGTTTGCTATGATTTTGAGAACTTAGAAGCCAGGCACAGCCATACCACCACTCAAGAAAAAGAGAAAACAAAACAAAAATAAGAACAAGATAGCTATTTCAGATTAGTGGAGTCTAGTCCATCTTTGGCTCTTCTGTCACTAACAGAGGGCTACACTTCTGATTCCCACTGGTATAGGTTATCTTCCTGATCAGTTAACAGTCATGAAGAGAGGGTAAGAAATCTGTAATCAGCTGATATAGCTGCTGCAAAATCCCCTCCCAAGTTCTCTAATTCAATTCAAACATCTATGTTGAGATGAGAGAAATGCTGGCATTGCTCCAGTCCTCCCCCCTCCCCACCAGTAAAATTCCACAGCAACAGCAAAATTACAAGGCACAAGCAGAAGTACATGTGGTTGTATGTGGGAAAAAACCTTACTTGGAGGAGAAATAGGAAATTGTCTATTAGGTAACTTCCTCCCCTGCCTCCAAATTTTTCCCTCAGATTATTCCTTCATGTGAGGCATTTGCTCCCGGAGTTTCCATTGCAAAAACTAATACTCCTGGAAAGGACAAGCACCCAGTCATATTACATCCCTGCTCAAAACATTCCAATTGATACTGACCCTTGCCACACTTAAGAGAGTAAAGGACCTCTTGAATAAGAAAGCTGCCTAAATATGTAAAAAGGAACTAACCTCCAACCTATGCATTAAAGACTTTCCAGGAAGTACATAACCGTTCACGTTGAAAACATCCTCTATTTCTATGACACAGATGACTTAGAGCTGACACAAGAAGACATAAAAGTAATTCGGAATAACACAGAACCCAGTCATCAAATAGTACGTAATGTAGAGTAGCAAAAGAAAAGCATCAATTAAGAGCCTAAGACGGTGGTCTGTAAGCCATTATGAAATCTGCAGTTGGACCAACTTCCTAGGGTTCCTGTTCTCCAGAAACCAGTTCATGATATAAAACGAGGAACAGATAGCCAAGATAGGTACATTTTCCTCCAAGCCCACTGTATTGCAATAATTCAGGTAGAACCAGCACAGCTGAGCAGACATCAACAGGAGAGAGTAGCAGCCAAGAGTTCAGAAGTTTGCTCAAATACCTCTGCTTGGCTTTTCTCACAGGATTCTTGGTTCACTTGGTACTATATATTTTCAGCCGCGTGAGTTGTATGGATTCACTCTTCCAGTTGTTTTTCAGGAAACAAAATAGCAAAGACCTAGTTTCTGTACTCTGAGAATTTATCCTAGATACAGAAGGGAGCTCCAACAGAAAATAATTTCCAAAGAATTATAAAGCAAAATAACAACCATGAAGCAATATCTTTATGTAATACACAAGAAATGAAAATTTACATTAAAAAGTAATCAGAAAAGACCTCCTGAAGGGAGAAGGTTGTAAGGACAATTATAGACATGGATTTTCAGTGAGAAGATTGGAAAGCAAAGAGATTGCATTGTTTTCAGTGGAAAGACCCTGGTGTGGAAAAAACAAAAGAGGATCTGACCAAACCAGAAAATGTAGCAAAACTTATGAAGGAAATTCTGTAATATAGAATCTTCAATCCAATTAGAGTTTGTATATCGGCTGGTTTTACACTTGAAGCAATATAGCTCCTCTTAAACAGGAAATATCATCGAAAATGTTTGTGCAGAACAGATATTTAATAGCATTTATTTTCCCTCTTATTATAAAGTAATTGCTCATGGTAGAAAATTTGAAATGTATAGTAAAGTACAAAGAAGAGATTAAAAATCTTACATAATAACCATATTTTGACATAACCACTATTAAGGTTTATATCTTTTCATTTTTCTGTGTGTGTGTGTGTGTGTGTGTGTATTCATGATATGCTTCCTTTTATTTATAATTGGATATTTTTCTGGACATACAGTTTTGTATATTTTTTCCACTTTTAATATCTTAAAAATAGCTTTCTGCTTTAATCGACATTATTTAGAGTACTTTTTCTGTGCTGGTTTTATTAATGTATTTTTTTTTTAATCTTCATTATGTTTGGCAAGTACCAGCAATTGCAAATAAAATACCCAGTTATATTAACTGGAAGAAATAAACCTTAGCTGAATGAATCTTTTAGCTTTATAGTAGCATATTTTGGTTTCCAAAACTAAAATATTCAGAAATGACTAAATTAGTAGAGATTTGATACACCCTGATTCTTTTGGGCCATAAGGGGCTAACCCCTTACTACTTGTTCCAAATTCCTTCTGGGCATTTAGAATGTGTTCCTATTTCAGTTTAGAGATGTCTTGTGATCAAATTAGTGAGGGGACACTTTTCTTTATCATTGCCAATGTCATTTCTAAATCCCATTTAGGAAAGGAGTGGGTCATGCCCAGGGCATAAAGTCCTCAGTGAGGCCATTGATTAAAAAGCATTGTATTGTACTATTTTTCCGTCACTCCCTAAGAAGTGTGACATGGAACAAAGTTAAGCATGTCCCCTTCTAAAATCAGAACATCCTACTCAGGCACAAAAAAAGTAATTCATTTTTACTACATCCCCATGGGAGGGGTACAGTTCAAAAGAGAGATTTAAAAAATGCTATTTTGTTAAACGTGGCTATTCAAGATGACAAATCTTTTTCTTCCTGAAAAAAAAAAAAGGTTATATGCATTATGCATTTGAGTCTCCTGTTAGAAATTTCTATCTCTAGCTTGCTACAGTATTCTCCATAGTAACAAACATGGGGATGCTGATGAGCCCTTAGCACAGCCACCCAGAAAATCTTGCCGATAATTCTCTCAGGCTTATGTCTTCCTCTCTTTAAAGTTCCTCTCTTCAACACAGCTGCTCCACTCCCCCTGCAAGTGAGCTCTGGACCCTTTCCAATGTACAACCTCTCTCCAACTGCCCTCATCCTCTATTGTTTCTTGGTATTTGCCTTCCTTTCCTCCACCCTGCTCTGCAGAACAAAGAGATCTTCCTCAGGACCCAATCGGTTTGCAGGGTAAATACTTGTATTTCATATTGTTGTCTCTGCCACCCTAGTAAATATAATTAAATGCATCTGTGCTATTTTGTGAATGATTGGTAGGTATCTTTCTATCTCTAAGGCTTATGAATTATTAGGCCAAAGGAATTACTAACTGGTAGGAATTTGAGCAGGGTAGCAAGATGTAGGTATATGTGTGTTTCTTGAGGACGTAGACTGGGCTTTCCTTAAACTGGAATACTCAGCTAACTCTCCCGTGATGAGGAAAGAAAAGGGATACCTATGGTCTCCAGCACCTGTGGTTGGGAAGAAGCAGAGGGAACTACTCTGAGGTCTATTTGAAGATTTCTTCAGTCCATAACCCAAAGGAATCCTATAGCCAGTGGACTCCTATCTGTGTTCTCAGAGAAACCATTTGGTAGGTGAAGCTGATCCCAGTTTGACAGCCAGGCTCAGAGCAGCCTTTATGGATAGCTTCTGTTCACACACTTTGCTATAGAGTCACACTGTTTATCTATGCAACTCCACACACACACACACACACACACACACACACACACACAGATCATGCTGTATTTTGCTTCTTTGTCTTTTTCTTCTCTTGGCATTTAAGAAAGAAGTAGTCACAAGGAGAAGCCTTCCTTGACATTCTTTCTCTATACCCTCCCCAAGCTTGGTTGGATGCCTTCCTCTGTAAGTCCAGAAAATCCTATATAAATCTCTATCTTGATTGATTATCTAGGCTCCATCTCTCCTTCACTAAGCTGTTCGAGGGCAGGGACTATATCTAATTTATCTGTCACCAGTGCTCAGCACGTAGTAGCGGAGTTGGTGACTGGAATAGAGAGCTATTTACCATCCTAGCATTCATTTCTCCCTTTTTCTACAGCAGCCTCTATTTTTAGTTGATGGCTGAACGGCCCCTACATTATTCTCAGCCCACATGTCTGGTTGTGGTTCTAACCTTAACCTTAGGAGTGATGCTGATGCTTTGGTAAATGCCTCACATTTTCCAGGCTACAGTGATTGATTCAAGATGAGCACATGACAGAACCAGTCAAATTAGAGTGATTAAATTTTAAGTATGTCAGGTTATCCTTCCTTGCTGGACATGAACTGGAAGCTGTGGTCAGAGGGGTAGAGCTGGCAACCACCTTGCAACAGACGTAGGGAGAGCCTATCAGAGAATGGGGTCGACACAGGAAGCAAAGCCAAGGGATGGAGAGAGACACACAGGATTCTGATGACAGCAGCTATAACCTTAAGCCAGGATACCCTTGGAATATTGAGTTATATGAAATAATAAATTCCCTTTCTTTTATTAAACTAGTTCAGGTTTGGTTTTCTGACACCTTCAACTGAAAGAGACCTGACTAACAACAATTCTCCACAAATAGTTGTTGAGTAAGTGCATGAATGAAAGATTAAAGTATGCATCGGGAGGGATGCAAACAGTTGCCCAGTCTTCTTAGCATCTTATTTGTATATGGAGACATCTCTATTGTATTATACAACTCCAGTGGCCACCATTCACATAGAATCCCATTCATATTATATGAATGGTTTCTCCAGGAAGTGTGCACCATGGGGGAGATGATTGTGGAATAAGAGAGAATTTGTGGCTCATAGTTTCTTGAACATTTAGACCATGAAATCCCATGTCCCAAAAGTAGGCAGGTCCAGTTATCTATATTCCTTTATATTTTGAATCCACTCACTTTCAGGGTTCTATCTAGTTTCTTATTCTCTTCCTTCTACAGGACTCCAGAAACACTTAATTTGACTATGCTAAAATAATAATATTTAGAATATATGTATTTCTTATGTATGTAAGCTTAGGTGCCATAACCATACATTTATTCATAATTTAAGTAAATGCCAGATTAAGTTTAAGTTTTTTTTTTTTAAAGATTTATTTATTATTTATTACATATCCCCCCCCCCTTTCTGCTTGCTCTTGCTGTGTGTCCATTCTTCTGTGTTTTTCTATGTCTGCTTCTTGTCTCCCCCCATCCCTGCAGCGACGCGCCGAGTCGGCCCTCCACGGCGGTGGCTCGTTCCGTTCCAGGGTGGCTCCATTAAGTTTAAGTTTATTGTATTAAAATATCCATTTTACTGAGCCAATTCATGTTGACTCAACCTTCATAATATATTGCTCAGTAAAATGCTCAACTAGCTATAACTTTTTTAAAATTGGGGAATTCTTGATCTGTATCCATGCATTGACTTGGGTTAAGTTTTTCCCACTGCTTTTGTGGTCTTTCATTTTTGTATCTAGCTCCTTTATACACTCACCCACTAAATGTCATTGTGGTTTGAAGAGACATGAGGAAGAAAACACAGAGAAGAAAACTGGTCTTTCAGCCCCATTTTTTAATTTAGCAGTATGACTCCTCAACATAGCTCACCTGAGGAATTATTTTAGAAGCTTTCTTCTAGAATGCTATGAACCATTTTCCATAGAGTTTTTTTGTTTGTTTGTTTGTTTATATGACATAAATTTTATTTTTTTAAAATTTTCACTTATTTTTTAAAAATTTATTCCATAGAGTTTTAAGTGTTGGATTGATTGGCATAGGTCCTACTGAGTCAAATCTCACTGTAATTCCCAGGAAGTTAAGAAAACCTGATTTGTTTTCCCTTCTCTGTATAGATTACATATTGCTATGTAGAAAAAAAAAATAGCCACTCTGAAATTTTCTTATATAGTATCCAGCCAGAATTTATGTTTGGTTCTAAAAATATTTTATCTTGTAGTAATATTGTACAAGTAGCCAAAACCAAGCAAAATGTTTACACACATTGTCTCATTAAATAATAATAATAATAACTAAGCCACCAGGCAGCTTTTCACTGAACCTTGCTATCCACTAGGCTTTGAAAGTCACCCTACCCTACAGGGTAAAGGAAAGTAAAGAGGTCTGTGTAGCAACCAGCATAGATACCTTCCCATCTGGAGTTATTTTCAATTTGTGTTGAAATGCTCCATTTCCTGTAATATCTTAAGTTTTAAGATATAGAGGGAGAGCAAGGGAAATCATTTTTGCCTTCTTATGGTTCCTTGCCAAGGCTGTTGGGGACACGAGCACCTCCAGAGGAAAGCTTCATCAGCTGCTAGGGAAACAGTCTCCAGTGTTGTTTCTCTATTTGTGGAACATTCACTGCAAACGGAAAAAATGCATCCCCATGTTTGTTACTATGGAGAATGCTGTAGCAAGCAAATTAGAAATTTCTAACAGGAGACTCAAATGCATAATGGACATAATCTTTTTTCTCAGAAAGTGTACACTTTTAGCCTAAATAAAATCCCCCTTATAAGAGCCAACTCATTTCTGGTACTTTGCATTGGCAGCCCTGTGGCAAACTAAGACAAGCAGCAAATGAAATAACGTATTAAAAGGTACTTTGTAAATTGTTTAGTGCCTTATAAACTACTAAAAGACAAAATTCTTCCTGTTTATAATCATTATTTTCTTCTAGCTTATTTTAAATTCCAAACTCAACATATTCATCTTGTGAGAACATTAACTTGTTAGTCACTAGGTCAATAAGTACCTTGAGAAATAAAAATGGCCACACCCTTAAATGGAAGCAGAGGCAATTGGGTCTGACTCAGAATCACTGGGGACAGAGCTTGGGCACCTGTGTTTTAACAGCTCTCCAAGTGAAGCTTATGTATAGGGCCTCTGGCCCACATATACAACAAATAACACAGAGAACTAGTTAACTTTAAAGTTAAATATTCAGTGAGTATTGTGACATCAAAATGTATGTAAATTATACTACTCTGAAATTTTTTTTTTATTTGGGAATCTTAAGAATGGATGTTTCAGATTCTCCAATACAACTAGGACCCACAGAAGTTTCTAAGCTTTCCTTAAGTTTTATTCCTCATGCCTACCCCCACCTTCAGATACCTTCTATTCATATATAATTTTAGAAAAGACTCAGGGGTAAAACTTGAAACCCTGGTTTGAATGGTTACAAGCATGTTGGGATGTTAACACATATTCCCTTTTTCACCCAGTGCTCCCCCGCTTTCTTTCCCCTCATGCAAAGAGAGAGTGAGGCCGTGCTTAGTGCCTATGGGGAGGGAGGAGACAAGGTAGAAAGCAGAAACATCTAAGAGGCTTTCTGGCTTTGGGTTTCAAAAGACCAGGACCTTAAGGAAATAGAAAATAGCTGGGTCAGAGATAAACTATTTAGAAGGAACAGGAAAGAAAGATTCTACATCTATCACCCTCACCCTATACCTCCCCATTACACATACATATACTAGGAATAGGTCCCCTAGAAGGTGCTGTTAGAAGGGACTTTGGGAGACTCCTAGGAGGTGATCCAGAAAAGGCGGAACTGTGGTGGATCTAGGAAGATGAGAATATGGACAGACAAGAGTGTCCAATGCTCCCTTTGTCCAAGGCTTGACACAAAAACAGCAAACATTTTCCAGAGCCTCACCCACCTCCACCAAGACGGGCACAGAAAAAGAAAGGGAGAGGCAGGAACTAAGAGGGACTTGTGGACACAATGAAAGCAATTTGACACTGTCCTGCCTCAGCAGACTAATACTCTTGGCCATCTGACATGTGCCAGTCCTTCTTCTGGGAAAAAAATGGACTTGACAAAAATGAAGAGTCATTTGGGCAGTGCAGAACCATGATACTTGAGCCATTCCACATCCCGGAGATAATCTGTATACATTGCAAAGGGAAGGAGAAATGTGGGGGATTATCTACAAAGCTTTGCATCTATTCAGAGAATTTTTATATGCTTGTCATTAGTTACCTACTGATGCATAAATTATCCCAAAACTAAGTGGCTTAAAACTATAATAAATATTTATTACTTCACAGAGTTTTGTGGGTCAAGAATTTGGGAGTGATTTAGCTGGGTCATTTGGTTTAGCCTCTTTCCTGAGTCAGAATGTTTACTGGAGGGCTGGATTGAGTCTGGAGGATCTACTTCCACGGTGGCTCAGCAACACGGCTAACAAGTTCATGTTGGTCCTTGGCAAGTGGCCTCAGTTTCTCTATATACTGCTTCTTGATAATCCTCACAATATGGTGGCTGACTTTGCCCAGAGTGAGAGATCCAAGAGAGAAGAAGGGAGAAACCATAATGTCTTTTATGACCAACCAAGCTTCAGAAGTTGCACACTGTCATTTCCCCAAGATCCTCTTGGTTCCAACGATCAAGCCTATGGATTGTGGGAGAAGATTATACAAGAGTAAGAACACCGTGGGATGAGACTCATTAAGTACTATTTTGGAGGCTTGTAACTTTGTAATATTTCTATGAAAGAATAAAAGATGCTTACCCCAAATGAGAAAGGAAACATTCTAATTAAATGCTTTGAGGAAAATATTTAAAACATAAACAGCATAGAGACTCTTACGTGCAACATAGAAGAGGGGAAATGACCATTACCAATTCTAAAAAGCCCCTACTATACCAAAGAACTCTAAAACTTAAAAAATATATATTGCTCAAAAACTGATCATTGTGCGGAGCATTGTGGCACAGCAGCAAGATGGAACATGGTACCTGGAATGAAAAGTTCATTACCACAGTGGCCATAGTGGCCTTTGTGCTCCAAGCTATTGGCTGTTAATTTGCTTAGGTCAGATGCAAGAACATTAATCCTTCACCTAAGAGAAAACCTCAGATACCTTCATTTTAGAATGCATTCCTTATCTACCATATATTCTTATTCTCAGCTTGTATAATTTAGGAGGAAAACTTAAACTTGGACGTCTTTGAGCAATAGTGCTTGTTAGCCAAGGGTCTCTTTATTCCTATTCTGTATAGAGAAACGGAGGCACAAGAAATTCAACTCTTCCCAGGTTACACAAATGACATTAGCCAGAGAATTTCGCTTCTGGACTTCAAATACTTTATTTATCCTTGTAACATAGTCACATGCATGAAGTTTTCCAGTCTTTTGGAAAATGAGATAATTCATACAAAAGTTTTATTTTAAGGTTATAAAACCATGCAGGAGGTAATTATTATTTCAGTACATTGGCTTTGGAATTATATTAATCTAGTTATGATTATATAAATACTATTTTATCATCTCAGTTTTGCAGCTGTGTCACTGTTCAGAAATGTTTGAAATGGCTTTTTGCAAATCTGAGGGGTGAGGCAGTGGCTGAAGGAGCTATTTTCTTAGTGGTTAGAATTCAGTTCTCAGATGATGTCTTTTCAGTGTTGCTATACCTCACCAATAGCATGCTGGTATTGGTGAGAAAATAAAAATAACTATGCAGTTATTATGAAAATTTGTGTTCAACAGTACTTTCTATTTCCCAAATGGGGAGAAAAACCCCAAAGAAAAAGTCTCTCCTCTCATGTAGTCTGTTCCAAAGTGCTTGGTTGGGAAGAAATCTAAGGAAATTTACAGCATTAGTTGAAAGTACATCCAAGATTTTTCTGCTCTTGAGGGTCAGATAAGTTATGCAATTTAAAAGCCAAAATCCTTCCCACAAAATAAGAAAAAGGCTGAAATTCCATCTGAAACTCAAAACAACTTTTTAAAAATGAAAAATTTACAAGATTTACCATATTTATATTTCACTTCACTATCTTCACTTAGCGTTTGAAAAGTACCAAAAGCAGAATCACTACTCAAAAATCCACCATAAAAGTAGTATTCAATTTCTAGGGTACAGAAAAAATTGAAATTCCCTTTGTGGGATGACTTCAATCAGTTTTAAAGAGACAACAAATATGACTGCACTTTAAATACTAACCTTGCAAAGGCCTCAGTATTTGAATATTTAATCTCTTAGAAATGTACACACTGTGTGTACAAATTTTATTAGATGTGTCTAGACTTTCAGAAGAATCTAGAATAGAAGTAAAGTTTCAATTTCCTTACTGAAAGTGCTTTACATTCATCAGAGGACAACTGCAAACAGAGTGGAGGCTAAGTGGAACCAGTTCAATAGCCACGGAAGAATGGCCAGGGCATCGTTATTGGTTTTTCCCAACCACTTTCTGGATGGGCTCATTTCACATGAATCTCACATTTGGAAAATACAGGTTTGAAGGGTCACTTGAATGTGAGATTTTCCTCTTTATAACATGGAGTAGAAATTGAAGGCTTTAGATGTTGTCGTGGAAATGACTCTGTAAATACCACTCAAAGGCCTGTTTCAGGCCAGAATGAGCTGGAACAATGTTTTATTTTCCTTTTCAAATTATGAGATTGGAGTAGGGGTCGAAAAAAGTTCTGATCAAGATGAGGGAAGGAAATGGGGGGTTGGGGTGAGGGGAAGTGTGCCTGAGAGAATTCCTCTCACTTATGCCAATAAATTGTATAGAATAGCTTTGTTCATCAGGCCAAAAAGACTTTTCTCTTTTTTCCTTAGGTACACAGATAGACAGCCTGTTGAAAAGTGAAAAGGAAAAGTAAGAAAGGGAAAAATGGAATGGACTGTTTGAATAGGACTCTTATTTTTTGAAAAGTTGATTTTTACACGGAAAATTATAGCACACACAAACAAAAAAATTCTATTTTTCAAAACAAGTAATTGGTTTTTAAAGTAAGGCTTGAGAAAGAAATAGTTAACGTTTCAGCAAACATTTAAATAGCTAATTAAACCTGTTCATTTTTGGTGTTTGTATCATGAAAAATTAATTTTTTTTCTAAAAAAAACTGCAAAGAAATCAAACCTTTAATTCACTTAGTAAAAAAACAGAATGGATTGAAGACAGGGAAGTGATAATGAACTGTTGTTTTGAAAATTACTAATCTTCATGCTGAGACTATTAAGTTAGATTTCAAGTTCTGTGATCCCATTTATCCTAATCTCTAGACTTCTCAGCACTTAAAATAATAAAAATAAAAACACAAGGGTCTTCCCCACTTCTGACAAATCAAAAATTTTCAAAGAAAGGAACTTAGATAAAATTCCTGGATTTGTTAGGCTTTGACAGCAATTTAGAGCTAATGATATTGGTTACTGGTGCAAAATATGGTATTTTCAAGTCACAACACAGTTCATATCCTGCCTGTCATGTTTAGTACTCATCCTTTTTAAAAAATACTTTATCAATTCTTTTAATGTATGTTCTTTCAAGTCCAGGGGGCAAATGAAGGAAGACTTCTTTTTGGGATATATGCACAGTACCCATCCATCTGCCCTATTTGACCTTTGAGAGAAAAGTAATGAATTCTATCTCCTAACAGGCTTGCTCTTCATAAGAAATATTTCTTTAAGTCCGTTACCTTGTGGCAGCATCAGGCTGTGTAACAAATATTTAAGGCATTTTAGAAAGGAAGATAATGAAGTGTTACTACTGAATTTTTTTAACTGTTTATTTTCTTTTTTAAAAATATATATGTATATCTATTTAAAGTATTTAGATTACATAAATGTTACATTAAAATATAGAGGATTCCCATATGCCCCGCTTCCTACACCTCCCACATTTTCCCACCTTAACATCTTTCATTAGTGTGATACATTCGTTACAATTGATGAAAACATTTTGGAGCATTGCCAGTAAACATGGACTATAGTTTACATTGTAGTTTACACTCTCTCCTGCACAATTTTGTAGGTTATGGCAAGATATGTAATGGCCCATATCTATGATTGTAATGTCATTTAGGAAAATTCCCAAGTCCCCAAAATGCCCCCATATTTCACCTGTATTTCCCTCTCCCTGCCCTCTGAACCTCTAGTGGCCACTGCCTCCACATGAATGATATAGTTTCTTCCATTGCTAGAATCACAATAAGTCTATAGTAGAATACCAGTAGGTCTACTTTAGTCTATAGTTCATTCCCCAATCCTGAGGATTCTGGGATGCTGTTGCCCCCTCCACCTCTGATTGAGAGGAGGCTGTGATCCCATGGGGCAGATGGAACTACTGAATGTTAACAATGGGAATTCCATTTTAAAGTAGCCCCGCTTAATGGAATGAGTATATAAATTAATTTGAATTCCATTACCTTGATTTTGCAGAACTGCCTCCTTAATGCTCAAGGGCAACTCTTGTATGTAGCAGTTCTCCCAGTTGGAGTTGGTTGAATTCAACCTCTTAGGTGAGAGTGCTCTGTTTCCATGTTTAAAAAAAAAAAATCTGCAACTGGCTTCTCGAGCCTTTGAATACTTTGTTATTCAATTGTGTCCACCCCAGTGAGAGAATAGGGTAATTTGCTATTCTCTATATTCAATGACATGCCTTCCATTTAGAGGCACATTCATAAATGTCTGAGAAGTGTGCTTTTAACATTAATCAAGAAATCACATAAAATGAACTGAGTATAATCACTACTGAAGATTAATATTTAACACATAACACACATAAAGATAACATGATTCCATCTTCATCAGGCTTATGAACAAAACAAAGAACTGAGTAATCCACACACAAAAAAAGATTGTTTCTATTTTTCTAAACTAGAAATTAATGCCAAAAAAAAAAAAGAAGAGAGAGAGGGACGGAGGGAGGGAGGAAGGAAGGGAAAAAACAAAACAAACAAAACCAACTTTCCAAAGACATGGAAAGAAGAAGGTGGAATTAGGATTCAAGAGGCACTCAAATCCTAGATATTTCTGACACTGGCTTAAATTCTTCTTTATTTTAAAGGGGATGGGATTTTTCCTAGCAGCTTTTTGACAGTATAGGGATTTAGGAAAAGGTGGGAAGATGGGGACTTTTAAAGGCTTACCTTGTAATAAGGAATAATGGGAATTCCCTTTGTTTGAAAGAATTAAATATACTCTTGGGTGCCAAAGGCCTTGAGCTTAATCCTACTAATTAGTCAAGCTTGAAATTATAGCAATATCTTAAAATTGCATAGTTCTTTACCTTTTATAAAGCTTTTTTAATGACACTATCCCTTTTCACTGTCTCAGAGCACTTACCAACACCTGCCATATTATAAATTTGTCTATTTCATTATTATCTCTCTCCTACTACTAAAATGTAAGCTCCATAAAAGCAGGGATTTTAGTCTGTGTTGTTCACTGCTCTATCCCCAGCTGCTAGAAAAGGCAGTAGGTATTTGTTAAATGAATAAATGAGGTAAAAAAACGAATACCTGCTATTTCAGTTCAGCTTGAAACTGTCTGAGATAAAGGCAGACATGGATTTCTCACCCTTTACAGATGAGATAACCAAGACCTTGAAACAACAAATTATAAATTATTTTCAACAGTATAAACAGTTAAATGGAGTCAGAGCCGTGGTTAGAAAGATCTCCTAATACCTAATTCCAGACTACTCTATGGCTAGCCAAAGATTTACTGTCATCAGAATCAGTCCAATTTCAGCTTTCATGAAGATACATGCCAGAGAAAAAAGGAATTAAGTTCATGCCCTTCTCTAAAACTACAGTTGTCAACCTTTCTCAGCTTTCTTTTCGTTCTGTTTCCTATATTAAATTCTCATCCACTTGGTGTTTGTGATTTCTCTGCCCACAGTCAGGGTGACCAGAAAATTCAACAATAGGTAATCCCAAACTGATTGTAGAGGTGCTGTGGTTTAGTAGTTTGACCTGGGTGACTGGAGACCTGATTTTTAGTATTGCAGCATTTATTAGTACCCCAGGATCCGTGAGTGTTTTGGGGTATCTGAAAATCCCATGGAGTTTAATTTAGGATTGGAATGAGAAAGAAGGTAATGATCCCGCCAGCAGTTATCCTGGGAGGACTCAGTCCCTGGTGCTAATGCATGGATCAACTCTATCTGTCCTCCCTCTTTCACAGCTACATCAAAACATGTTTATGAGGATACCGTGCTTTCTTCTATTCCCTCACCTTGCTTTTTCTTTCCCTTTCTTTTTGGCGAGAGGCCTAATGTTCTGATACTACTGGTCTTCATGCCTTCTATAGCCAGGAATGAGTGGCTGCCAAAGTTGACCCTTCATGACCCTCAGCTCCCTCTGGGCAGCCAGTGGAAACACTGCCTCTAAGTGGGTGCACAAAAACGTCACACCTCCTGTGAGTGAAAACGGAGAAGGCGTAGGGGCTCTTTAGAAATAATGGCTGAAGAGAAGGGGTAGGGGACTTGGACATTACATTACCTCAATGTTAATCAGGTTTCTTTCATTGAGGATGCTGAGCAGATCATGAAAATAAATCCTTTGTGATGACATTTGAGAAAGGAACTAAGGTAAAGAAATACTGTTTCACTGGGGGATTTATGATTCTTATAAGCAAGATATACTCGTTTGATAATAAGGCCAAGTTCTGGTGTCTGCCAGGTCTCTGCCTATATATTAAAGCACACAGGAGCATCGCCAGTGTCCTAGGACAGGGCTCAGGATACTTCAGTCAGTTAGTAAACAGCTCACACTATGTTGTGCTTTAGTCTGGACAAGACAGAAATGATGCTAAGAATGCGCCTCAGCAAAGATTTATTGCACTTCCCCAGAGTTCAAGCAGTAGAATGAGCCCTGCCAATCAAAGTGTCAAGCAGGCGGGAAGGTCAGGGGTCCTGGATCGCTCTTGTGAGTGAGTCTGAGTACCCACAGCCAGGAAGAGGCGCTGAGTCCTGCGTCTC
>PVKH010017785.1:0-15358 GCA_004027955.1 Chaetophractus vellerosus | reverse complement strand
ATACAAAGGTGGCTCCAAAGCCCAAGCTCTTAACTCCACCCTTTCTTGCTTTTCAATAAATATTGAAAGAATGATTGATATATTTACAGAAAAACCAAAGCTTAACTGGATTTTCCTTCTTCTACAGAGCTTTTTGTGGTTTAATTGCATTTCTTTTTTTTTTTTTTAAGATTTATTTATTTTATTACATATCTCCCCTTCCCCCCGCTGCAGCGACGCGCCGAGAGTGGTCACTGCGCAGGCGCGGCTTTCCCCGCTTGTGGGCGGTCTCTGCGTCCGTTCACGGCTGGCGCTTGCTTCAGTTCGCGGGTGGCTGGCTGCGCTCCATCCGTGGGTGACCTGCCCTGCCCGTGGCGGCTCTTGCCCTGTCCGTGGCAGCTTCTTGCGCTGCCCACAGCGGCTCCGGCCCGCCCATGGCGGCTTGCCATTCTCAAGGCGGTCTGCCCGCTAGGAGAGGTCCCTGGGAATCGAACCCAGGGCCTCCCATGTGGTATGCCAGCGCCCTATCCACTGGGCTATCGAGCCGGCCCCAATTGCATTTCCATTAGATGTTCAGTTATAGTCTTGATTTCCTCTGTTTCCTAATTTTTAGAAGGAATATTTTACAAGCCTCAGAAATCTTCTAAGGGACATTCTGGAGGAGTAATTTCATAATAGTTTGTATATTCTTTCAGCACCTTTTCAAAGAGAATAAAATAGTTTTAGCACTACTTAATCTAATGGACTAGTGTGAAGGGAACAGAGACATATTTGTAAGATTGCCCATTTTCTTCAGCTGGTTGCCTGGCATTTCTTATTGTGAGAAACTTGAAGGAAATTCTAGGCAAGGTTGAATAATCTGCTTCTCAGGAAAGTTCAAGAATAAGACTGATAAACTATGCAAATTAGCACGGGTTTTGGACTACAAAGAAATGGGGCTAGATTTATCTCACAAATGTTTTTAATAATATAGAAATTCATAATTCTACTGGATGTCGATACATCTTTTCTATGACTGGTGCCTTCTTGGGAAAATGTGTGAAGAAATTTGGCATGCATAAACTTAAATCTGTCTGCAGTATGGGAGAAGAAAGTTGATGGTCTGAACAGCTGTGATTGTTTGTATGCGTGTATGTCTTCATATGCAGCCTATATTTTAAGTGGTGTTTTATCTGCAGCAGCCAAACAGTGCTGCTGCTGTCAGATGTTCAAGTCTCTAAGACCTTGTTATCAGGTTGACCAAATATAGGCTGTTCCCTATAACAAAACCAGACTAGAGAATGAGGTTGGATTCACCCAGTTCTGGGATCTTAGCAAATCTGAATTACTTTTTAACTCAAGGCTTTAGGAGGCAACAAAGAGTCTGAGTTGAGAAAGATCGTGAAGAAATTACAGATTTACTGAATTTTCAACTCAAGACAAACACATAAAACAAATCCCACCTATGGTAAGGAAGGGCCTCCTCAATGCCTCTGTTGTTGTCTAACCTGCCTCCAGGCTATCTGTTGGGTCTTCTCTGGAAATGGCAAGACTATGGTTGGGTCTTAGTGCAGACAGGTTTCTTGCTCCACTCTTTTCTGCCTGGCACTACTCAGCCTCCGACCCCCCCTGCCATATTCACTTACTGAGCTCCTTACTGGTGCACACTGGAATGGGAGTTGAGAGCTTACTATGAGCCAGCCATATTCAAAGTACTTTATATAAATATTAGTCACATTTAGAACCTCTGTAATAGTAGTTATCACCACCCCCTGGCACATAGTAGGTACTCAGAAAATATTGAAGAAACTGAAGCACAGAGAGATTAGGTAGCTTGCCCAAGGTCACTCAACTAGGAAGTGGCAGAGCCTCCTGAACCCAGGCACTCTATCTCCAGAGCCTGCGTTCATCACAACTCTGCAATACTGTGCCTGCAAATTGCAGAAAATGCTGCCGATTACCCTGCAGCTAGTGCCTGTTAGGTCATTAGAGTATACAATTTCTGCTTCAGAGTTCATCAGCTGATGTCGATGCTTCAGTGTCATTTAGAAGGACGTTCTGGACAGGAGTCCAGAGACCCGGTTTCAAGTGACAACCCTGCCACAAACTAGCGGCAATTTATCACCTCTTGACTCTTCAGTTTCCTCAACTGTAAAATGAGGGGGATGGATGCTGATTTTAAGTTCCCGTCTAGTCATAACATTTTATGAGTCCGCTTCCTTTATTATCTGTTCCTATTTCCATCACTTTTGAAAAGTTATAGCATTGGCTTTTGTACCAATCCGTGCACTACAAAAGCAATCGATGGTACTTTGCAGTGATATTGAAGTGACTGCCTATGTCACTGATCCGAGACTACCTATAGAGACTCAGTGTCTCGAGTGGGAGACAAACATAAACAAATGATGCCATAGGGCTATGAGCAAAATGGCACAGTCTTCCTGTCCGATGATGATTCCTACAAGGAAGGAGAAGGCCACTTTAAGGGAATCCACTTAAAATGATGTTATGGATTGAATCATGTCCTCTACAACCCAGTCCTGTGGATATGAATGCATTTGTAAATAGGATCATTGAAGATGTTACTAGTTAAGATGAGGCCAAACTGAATGAGGGTGGACCTTAATCCAACATGACTGGAGTCCTTATAGCCCAGAAAATTTGGACATGGTAGGAAGAGACAGACAGGGAGAGTGACAACCATGTGACAAGGCAGAGATTGAGTTATTTATTGCCTGGAAGCCACCACCAGTACACTACAGAATTTGGAGAAAGCATGGCCTTGCCAACAACCTGACTTTGGACCTCTAGCCTCCAAAACTGTGAGACAATAAATTACTATTATTTAAACCAAATAGTCTGTGGTACTTTGTTAGAGCAGTCTTAACAAACTAAGATGAATAAGCACCAAATTTTCACAGGCACTAGTGGAAAAAAAACACATTTTATTGCGATTACATATTATAAAGGTGATAAAACAATATGAAAATAAGTGTATTGTTTTAGCTTATAAAAACACAGTTTTGGGACCGGCTGTATAGCCCAGTTGGTAGGGCGCCAGTTTGCCACATGGAAGGCCCCGGGTTCAGTCCCCGGGCCTCTTCTAAAGGGTGGACCACCTGGAGAAAGCAAGCCAATGTGGGCGGGACATGCCACCACGGGCAGGGCACACTGCTGCAGGCAAAGGCAAGCCCCCGTGGGCAGGCAAAAAGACAAGCCCCCGGGGCAAAGGCAAGCCCCCTCAAGCAAGGGCGAGCCCCCACCAGCAGGCGGGCTGCCGCACAGGTGAGCTGACTCGGCAGGTCCCCCCAGCAGGGGGAGACAAGCAGACACAGAAGAATGCAGAGAAAAATGAACACAGCAAGAACAAGCAAAAAGGGGGGATGTATAATGAATAAAAAATAAATCTTAAAAAAAAAAACACAGTTTTGTTTATATTTCCAACTAGTTTTAATTCTTAAAATGAACAAAGAATGAATCAAATGTTGACTTAAGGGGTGATATTTTTCCAACAAGTTTTCTGATAACCTGATTGGATGGCCTTCCTTTCAAATTTTACCGACTGTATGATCGTAGAAAATAACAATTTTTGCAGTATTAGAGAATCTTCAGTTTTCCTAGGGACCCCTATTACTACTTTAATATTGAAAATCATTCTCATTTAAAGTTCCATTTACTCTTTTTGTCCACTCTAACTTCTTCAATTGTTAACTGGTTAATTCTATGGGATTCTCATTTTCATTGGTTTTGCAAATAATTCAGAAAGTTACCCAACATCATCGTTATCAACTTGATTTTTTTCAAGATTTTCTGCTTCACTCTAGAATGTATTTATTGAGCTTGCTTTGTGTGGTACAATGTTTGACAGTCAGTGAACTGCTGACCAAGAGAAGCTTTGACTTGCCTGGAGGGGAGAGACATTGGGGCCAGGCTTGGGAAGGATGTTTGTGTGAGGATTGATTGTTTAAGTGTTCCGTACATTAGAGAATATTTTCATGTTATGTTGACTTTTGCTTCACTATGCAACCCCATAACTGCAAGTACTCAGACATGAATGCAGATATAAACAGTCTCCAGTATAATGCAGGTATTATAGCAACCAGACTTAATTGTATTTACAGACGCACACATCTCATTGATCTGCATTTACTTGAACACTTAACTGTACTCCTACACATATTCACAAGCTAGGTTCTTTTAAATCAATTAAGCAATGATTCAGTTTGATGGCTAAATGCCTTGTGTTTGCCTTTTTTGGAACTAAAAGAAAACTTTAAAAGAAATCTTAGATGTCCCATGCTGCAGGGATAACTTCAGAAATCTTCTTTGTTGTCATTTACTACCAACCTACAAATGTCTAAGCCATTTTGATTAGATAGTTGAGTAAAGAGTATTTATTTAAAATATAATTAAGATTAAAGATGTACAATTCTTTCTTTTAAGGGACAGGTATTCTTTTTTTTGTACTTAGTAATGATATGTGTACCAGATATTGCCTCCTGCTCATTCCCCATCTTTATTCTGCTTCTTTCTGTCTCACAGGGAAGTACCTTTCCCAGCTTCCCTTGCCAACAAGCTATGTAGTAGTTTCAGTCAATGGGAGGGTCTGACTAAAGACTGGAGGGTGGGAAGAAGGGAAAAAGTCAGGTATCTCTCCATCTGATGCTCCTTGGGTGACTTCTCTGGCTGTGGCTGTATTTTCTCCCTGGCTTCAGCTCCTACCTGACAGACACTCCCTCCTTGATTCCATCTTCTGCAGGGCAGTACCCTCCCTCATTCTAGCCTCAAACGGTTTTTCACCAGCTTTTAGGTCTGGTAGCAACTACTTCTCCTGTGTTTCCTCCAGTCCTGGGGGTGGTCAAGGCTTCCTATTCTGGCTAATCTTTTGGTTCCTTTTGGACTTCTCAGTTCTCTCATTACCTGTTTAGCCAACTGCTTGTATTAAATGATCTCTATTCAAAATACCTAGAGATTTCTATTTTTTTTTACTTCATCACTAGTAGAGTCTAAGTTCTTCCCCAAAAGCATCTTCATGAAATTTTCCCATTCAAGTGAGTAGTGCTGAATGTTTTGAATAGCCTACATTGCTGCTCAAACATTCAAACCTCATGCATGAACCTTCTATGAATTGGGAATTACCTTTGTAAAATGTTGTATAAAATTCAAATGTGGGGCCGGCTGTATAGCCCAGTTGGTAGGGTACCGGTTTACCACATGGGAGGCCCCGGATTTGGTCCCTGGGCCTCCTTGAATGGGCAGACTGCCTCGAGAAGGCAAGCCAATGTGGGCGGGCAAAAAGGCAAGCCCCCACGGGCAAAAGCAAGTCCCCACGAACAAGGGTGAGCCCCCACTAGCAGGCGGGCCGCCGCCGCGGTGAGCTAACTCGGCAGGTCACCCCAGCAGGGGGAGACAAGCAGACACAGAGGAACGCAGAGAAAAATGAACACATTTTTTTAGATTATGAATTCCTTCATGTAGAAATCATAAGTTAAACATATTCAAGATTTGAATATAGTTAACTACCCAAAACTTTAATTAATTAATGCATACATGAATTAATGATTTGGAGGATGAATGGTCATGTGGCTTGGTTATATCATATTAACTTTTCTCACAGAAGTCACAAGGGAGATAAAATGCACACCATTATGTATATATTTAAGGTAAAAATCAGGAACCTTAAGAGCAATTTTTATTAGTATTTCAGCTTAGTCAGTTTTAGGAGGAATGGGATAATCATGAGCGTATTGTTCCCATTGTGAATGCTTTATTCTGGATGGTCGCCAAGATTATCCTGACTTGAGCCTTATAACAACCTTGTGTAGTACATAAAAATCATTGTAATTATTTTGAATTGAGGAAGCCAACGTTCAGAGAGGTTAAATGGCATTCCCAAGCTCACACAATGTATGAGTAAACGAACTAGGACTTGGGTCCAGTCTTCTGCTTTTCACACTCTACCCTTCAGTGTTCTTCTCAAAATGCAGAGCTGCCTGGGTTTGTATCCTCTTGAAGCTCTCCAGTCCCTGAGCTTGCAAGATGCCGCTGTCCTCTGGCTGTCTATCATCTTCTTTCCCCTTTCAGGCACTGTCCTTTTCTGCCATCTCTCGCTGGCCCACCTATTAAACATGCATATTCCTCAGTTCCCTGCCCTTGGGCTGTTCCTCTTCTGACAGCTCTGGCTTTTCCTACTACAATTATGGCTCTCAAGCTCTTGGATTCTGCTCTCCCATGACTGTTTGCTACCTTAAGGAGTTTTGTTACCTCTATGTGCATCTGATTCCTCATATTGTATAAAATGATGATTAGAAAGAGCACCTACCTTGTAAGTGGTCTGTGGAAACCAAAATAGGATAATTTGTATATAATGCTTAGAAAAGTACCTGGTCATTGGAAGAGCTCAATAAATATTGAAATACTAACAAAATTAAATACAAGCAAAGTAGTAGACAAGGTAGAGAGCAGAAGATGAACATGGGCCAGGGGGAATACTAATGGTGAAACAGACTTCAGGAGACAGATAAGAGAGAGGAAGACAAAGACTGAAAGGAAAAGGATGAAGAGGACAATTTTAAGGAAAAGGATGAGCAGGATGATAGATTCAAGTAAATGGGCAGTTGAAGGTAGCAAGAACATTAATGTTAAATCCCAAGAGGCAGACAAGCTTTGAGCACAATTAAATGACAAGGAAGATAAATTAAAATTTTTTAAAAATTAGAAAAAATACATTTACCACATCAAACTGGTCAACCACAATTGCTCAAGATCCTCTTACCCCTTTTTGGTCTTGGCATTTGCTGTTCTTTCAGCCTAGGACCACCACCCACATCCCCTTGGGCTCTCTCTCCCACTTGTCCTACAGAAAAGATACTGCCCCATCTGGGGGTGCTCCTCCACTAGCATGATCCCCCCAAGAGTAGAGGAGCTGCTGCTCCTGTGAGCTCCTGTGCTACTCTTAGCTCGACGCATGGTAGGTCTTATCACACTATTGATTTGCTTATTTGTCTGAAACTTCCATAAGTTTGCAAGTTCCTAGAGGACAGGAACTAGAATATTGTTCACAGAATCTGGAATAAGCATGTGACTCCCAATAGCAAGTTAGAGAATCAAGAAGTAAATTTACTATCTTCAACTCCCATTTGCCTATCTTGACCTAAACATACCACTGGCTTCCTTAAAACAGGTCTGTGTATTTCCTTTTTGGCAAATGTCCCTAATCACCATTAGATTAGCTGCCCAAAACTTTCTGTGATTCCTTCTCACATACATTTTTTTCAACAGGCTCCAGTTATACTTTTTCAGAAAACAAAAAGTGTCAAGTGACCACGTTGCTTAAAACTCCTATGAATTCTTATGTATTCCCACTTCCTACAAGCTAAAGACCAGATTTGTTAAGGCTACATCAAACTTCTAACATTTCCAGTGTCACCCCCTCCCACCATGTCCAACTCCAGATAATCTCTCTAGGTTATTTTGTTTACTATTCTCTGAATATGACAAACTTTTGAAGATATTGAATCTTTGCTCATGTTTTCTCCATCCCCCTCTATCCCCATCCACCCACCCCAACCCTTCAGATCTGACATCCTCCAAAATGTTTGTTCACTGATTCACCAAGAGAGAGAAAATCTCTCTCTCTCTCTGCTTGCTTCTGTGCCTTGCATGCTGCTGTTGCTAGACTTATCATCTTGCATTTGAATCCATGTTTACATGTCTGCCTTTCCCTACTTGACTGTGAGAATCTATAATTCAGTTAATAAGTCATATTTTTTTTAAAGATTTATTTATTTTATTACATATCTCCCTTTCCCCCCGCTGCGGCGACGCGCCAAGAGTGGTCACCGCGCAGGCGCGGCTTTCCCCGCTTGTGGGCGGTCTCTGCATCCGTTCACGGCCGGCGCTTGATTCAGTTCGCGGGTGGCTGGCTGCGCTCCATCCGTGGGCGACCTGCCCTGCCCGTGGCGGCTCTTGCCTTGTCCGTGGCAGCTTCTTGCCCTGCCCACGGCGGCTCCGGCCTGCCCATGGCGGCTTGCCATTCTCAAGGCGGTCTGCCCGCTAAGAGAGGTCCCCGGGAATCGAACCCAGGGCCTCCCATGTGGTATGCCGGCGCCCTATCCACTGGGCTATCGAGCCGGCCCCTAATAAGTCATATTTATCCCTGTATCCTTAGCACCTAGCACAGTACTGGGCATGTTATTGGTGCTTAACAAATCTGTTGAATGAAAAACCCAATGAATGAGTATGGACAGCTTTTAGAAATGCTTCTTCTAGGTAAAGCAAGGCAGTACACTATATGACCAAGCTGGGATCAGTGATTGTGACTGTGTTGGTTCTGTTGTGATGGCTAAGAAGACAACTCAACAACCAGTTCTTTCCCTTTTAGAAACACAAAGGTCCTATCTACTGTTTTACAGCTTTAGCAAAACTGCAGACTGGGACATGGCCTCTCGGTCTCCAACTCTTTCAGAAACCTGTTTTTGGCACACATATGTATTTTTTTTTTATTTCAGTACTTCTGCAACACACCCGTTTTCTTTCCCTGCTCCTGATGTTTCCTAATATGTCACAGTCCTACTGTGAAGTCTTACTTCTCTGTGGCCTAAAAGCCTCTGTAATGGCATCAGCTAAGTGCAGTCATGCCCAGAGGCGGAAGGGTGAACTCAGATGCTCTCAAAGAGTTCCTTTTAACATTAAAAGTCCCTGGTGTGGAACCTGACAGCAGTCCTTCTGCATTTGCTATACTTCTGTTGACCAGAATCTAGTAGTTAAGATCGTTTCCAAACAAGGACCGCAGAGAGAAAAGGGGGCCCGGATAACATATTGGCGACTGCCATGAAACGTGACAAGGAACTAGAGAAAAAAGTATCTATGTTTGTGCCCTGGCAGGATGAGAAACAAGGAGAGGGGAAGGGAAGGGGCCCAGCGAAGATATTTCAGTCAATTTTCCCCACAAATAAACAATCCCACTGTTAATAAAAAGAGGTTTCTTTTGATGATGGGCAACTAAAGTGCACATTCTCCGCAGTAAAGTAGCTTTTAAAGCAAGTTTAAGGGGTTAGAAGAGGCTAGAAGAAGAATTTATAACTAGCTGCCTCCTGCTTTTATGCCGTTAGCATCACCATCCTCCAACTCCTTCCCTCTCCCCAGCGGAGGAAAGAGCAAACTTTGGTCCAGATTAGTGCTGAGTGATGACTTTTTTTGGCCTCCAAACCAGAGTCGGCTCAGTCTACCAGTTCAATTTCAGGTTCACAGATCCAGGGGTGATGTTTTGGCTACTAACTTAAATGTGTTAATTTTTTAACACTCACCAGGTCGCCTTTTGAAGTTAACACCCTTTTAAGGAAAGTAAGGGAAATTCACACCTCTTCAAAGGCAACTGTTTTCAGAAGACTTACAAGAGTGTAGTGTGTGCTGATCTGCGTAGAAGCTCATCGCTTGGAAAAAGCATAAAAAGTTTACTCTGGAAATTTTGGGTATTTTTTTTTAAAGAACATGGATATAAAGAATGAGGTCATTGGCCTGTTAACAAATATTTGGTAAAGACACAGCATAGATGTCTCTGTGCTGGAAATCGTAGGGATACTAAAGTTACTCCTCTCCTTCAGGAGCCTGAAGAGGCTCTGGAGAGCCATTTCGCTTTTAATGAACGTCTTGTCTTTACCAGATTCCTGCTGGTAGACTCTTCTGCAACTCCTATATTTATTTATTTTAAATCTCTAACCCTAGCCCAGAGCCTTGTCTAGAGGACATACTTAGTAAATTTTTGTCGATTGCCACTCCAAAGTCTGGGGCATCTCAGGAAATCTGCTTTCCATCCTAGCCATCTTCCTGGTTCTAATCAAAAGATAGCATCCAAAATAATGAAGGAAAAGCAGTTATGGAGGAGAAATGCAGAAGGGTGTCCTAATTCCCCCAGGATTCTTAAATGTGAATGATGTAGGTCACAAATAAAATATCACTCTGGTTTTTATGAGCTGCAATATTGGAATTGTATCAATTTCAGAGTCCATTAACTTTTGATAACCAGGGTGGTTAGTGATATACAGTCGATTCTTTGTATATGGATGTGTGCAGGTGTGAGTGCACACCCAGGTCCCACCCAGCCCGTGTACATTGAACACAGCAGCTCTTACAGGAAGGCACGGCACATGTTAAATACTAAGGGTGTAAAAACGTTTGTTCTTTTATGCGAAGAGCTGGGAATTAATGTGATTTAAATGCAGCATGACAAATATTTAGTAGTGAAATGTTCGTTTTAGCAGTAACACTTATCTCTAAAATGAGCCCTTGAAAAATACAGCTCCATGTTTCTAGTATGGCTCCCTGCATTGTGCCTTTCTCAGTTTATTCTCAATTAGTCACATCAGCACAGTTTTGTAATCCTGATGTAGAAAATATGATTGTAAATAATATAGCTGGGAATTTGAAGAGTATATGCTATTAGAGAAAAACTTTTTTTTTCCTTTCCTTTCCTTTTTTTAAGGGAAAAAAATCCTCAAACACTGTGATGAAATGTTTTATGTCTGTACTGACTGCAGTAGGAAGATGTAGAATTAAGGAGAGCTATAAAATATAAAGACTCTAGACCTGCATATGATTATCCATATTAAATTGATGTAAATTTACTTTATATTGCTTACTGCAAAGTTTACACTTGCAAGACAAGATCCCCCCCAATCTCCCCCCACCACCCCCAGTCTTCTTGGTTTTCACAAATACAAATGCCTATGAAGATTTGGGTACTCAGGCTTGTTTTGGTTGCTTTTATACCTTTAACATGTCAAATTAAGGTATATTAAAGGTAATTCACCCAAAATAATCTAACTGTATTGGCTTTGCTAGTCATTATCTGTCAGCTGAAAAGGAAAGGCAGAAATTTAAAATATCTGAGATAATGGATAAAACCTTTCTTGTTTAAAAATTTGCAAGAATAAGTTCCATGAAAAACTTTGGAACATATAAAAATATATGTATATATGTGTATATATGTGTATAAATTATATACGTGTGTGTATATAAAATATATAATATTCTGTCCTGTCAATGGAAATCAAAATGAGGTACTGAGACCTTATACCTCATGAGTTGCAGTGTTCAGGAACCCCTTTCAGCCATCTTGATCCTTTTCTTTTTCTTCAAACCTATAAGCAATCAATTGCCAAGTCGTCACCATCCCTTCTTGCCTTTCCTTGTCTCCAACTGTTTTCCTAATTCAGAATGTAATGTTTTTATGCTCAGATTAATGCAGTCATATTCTTGACTTGAGAATTTCTCCAGCCAATACTTTTTATTGGTCCAAAATTAATGTTGATTCAATCATCCAGATTTCACCATGCAATTAAACTTGGCTCATAAACATCCAGTAATCTACAAACCCCACTACATCAAGTCCAGCTCTTTGGTTTAGCATCAAAGTTCTCCACAGTCTAGACCAAACCAGTCTTCCCAGGCTTATCTCCCATATCCCCCCATGAACCCTCAAATCCAGCCACATTTAAGTTTTTGCCGCCCCCAAATCAATTTCTTTTCAGCTTCTGCTACTTGAAATCCAGGCACCAAACCTTTGCCTACTCAAACCCCATCCTTACTTCAGAACACAAAACCGAATGCCATTTTTTCCATGAAGCCTTACCTTTTCATGCTGAATGGAAGAGATGCCTCTTTCCTCTGAATTTCTGAATCAGACTTGTCCTTCGTGTAGCTTATGTTTAATCTGTTTATTGCTTTGGCTTTTTGCATATAGCCCCTTAGCACATACATTTGATAATACAAAGCAGAAATCCAGGAATTATGTTTTTCTCAGAGAACCTAATGCATACATGCTAAATATTTATCGATGTATTAAGTTTGGTTTACTTGATTCCCATAGTTCATTGAGTAAATTTATCAAATCAGTTTAACCAATCAAATTCCCGAGAGAAGCAATACCGTAGATTATTCAACTGGTACAACAAATTCAGCAGGCATTTATGTAAATATTGCTATGCTCCAGGAAACTCTCTAGATGTTGGGAGATGAAGAAATTCAGGCAAATGAACCCCAGAGCATCAGAGAAACTGAGTTGGGAAAACAATGCATAGGGAATGGCTGCCATGATGCAACTTTCTCTCAAGCCAAAGATAAGGCCCCTGCACTTATAAAGCCACAATGAGGAGAGTAAAATCTAGCTTTCATAGCCCTCCCTTGAACCTGACAATACTCCACTAAATGCAAGATGAGAATTTTCTTTTTTTTTTTTAAGATTTATTTATTTTATTACATATCTCCCCTTCCCCCCGCTGCGGCGACGCGCCGAGAGTGGTCACTGCGCAGGCGCGGCTTTCCCCACTTGTGGGCGGTCTCTGCGTCCGTTCACGGCTGGCGCTTGCTTCAGTTCGCGGGTGGCTGGCTGCGCTCCATCCGCGGGCGACCTGCCCTGCCCGTGGCAGCTCTTGCCCTGTCCGTGGCAACTTCTTGCCCTGCCCATGGCGGCTCCGGCCCGCCCATGGCGGCTTGCCATTCTCAAGGCGGTCTGCCCGCTAGGAGAGGTCCCCGGGAATCAAACCCGGGGCCCCCCCATGTGGTATGCCGGCGCCCTATCCACTGGGCTATCGAGCCGGCCCCGAGAATTTTCTTTATTGTCCCTTATTTTCCTGACCATTTTCTCCCTTCCCTACTGAAATCTGGCATCAATCAAATTATGCTTTATTTTTACTGATCTGTTCTTTCTCTCTGGTGGTTTTTAGAATTTTCTTTTTGTCTTTGATGCCTTTAACCTTTACTATCATATGCCCAGGTGTGGGATTTTTCCCCTTGTATAATTTTTTGTTAGGAAAATATATGTATCTTTTTAATCAGGGGTGTTTCATCTCTATTTCTGGTAAATTTTCAGGAATTTCTTCAAATATTTCTTCTCTCCACTTACTTATACTTGTCCTTCTTAGTCTTCTATTATACCTACCTTGACACTTCTTTACTCTATAGCTCATAACTTTTCTTTTATATACTCTATCTTTAATACCTTTCCTTTGTCTTTTGAGTGAAACTCTTTACCTGATCCTCAAACTCATCTGTTTTTTAGATGTATCTGTCATTTGATATTTCTATGGAGGTCATTATTTTATCTGTCATATTTTCCCCAGATTTTGAATTAGTACCTCTTTATAACTCACAATTGTTTCATGTTAACAATACTCCAACTTATCTGAAAATATTTAGTATGCCTATTTTAAATTCTTGTTCTCATTCACCCTAATTCTGCTTCATATAGTATAGTTTCAGTTTTTGGTCTTTCACAGTGGTTGTGCACCTCAGCTAGTTCATCATTTTCCTTCTGAGCTCATACTACCCTGGGAATATCAACTCATGGTGGTTTTGGGGATGAGTAACAAGCACATCGAAGAACCTCACCCCGTCCTATTACTTTTCTATGATACAAACTTTTGTCCACTCTGGGCTGCTCATCTTTATCTTCTCCACACATAGACCCCACGATCCAAGAACTTTCTGCCTCCCCTGCAGTATCTCACATTTTTTTTCTCAGATCTGTCAACTCTACCTTCTCTCTGTCATATCTCCAGGCTTGGGTTCAGGGGTGTAAAGCCAACAGGTATGTTCACTAGTGTCTCTTGGACATTTTTACATAATTGTCCAGTTAAAAAATATTGCCCATTTTTAACATCCATTTGCCAAATGAGCTATTTTAGGAAGGAGTGTTTCTTTGCTTTTGGCATGATATTCAAGGTTTGTCTTGGCTAATCTGTTCTTGGCTGGCAATATGAAGAGCTGGTCCAACTTAAAGGAGATATGCTCAAAGCTTAGGCTTCTAAAAAGTCCTTAGCCAGACTATTAGACAGGGTTTAATCAAAGAAGCAGAACCACTGGGAGATTTTATCTATATAGGGATACATATATATTTTAAAAATAGATAAATATATAATAGGTAGATGATGATGAAGATAGATAGATAGATAGATAAGTAGATAGATAGATATATAGAAATGAAATATATAGAGAAAATAATTTATTACAGAGATTTTTCCTCACACAATTATGGGAGCAGTCTAAACAGTCTCTGTAAGGTTCTTTTCTGTTTCTTATGCTGGATTTTGAAGTCCTCAAGTCAGGCAGATGAGAAAAGGAGATGGATGTAAAGTGCAGGAGAGAGAGAACAAACTGGAACCAACCAACGCAAGTTGGAATCCCTAAGGACAGACTAGAACCCATGTCAGTTCACTGCCTTCGACCTTGATGGTAAACATGTCCTATAGGAGAAGCTAGTTCCCTTCATCATTGTGCTTGACATCTAGCTCAGAAGTTGGAGAAGATGAAGAAGGATCCAGGGGACAGTGGGACATTTACAGGCCCAGCTGCTATCCCACACTAGTGAGGCTGTCCCACTGCATAAGTGACAAAGCTGCAAAATTACCTAGTGATCTTCCTTGATTTTTGTGGCACATAAAGCATTATGGCTACTGCTTCACTCCTGCCACCCAACTGTTGTAAAAAAAAATGTCTCTTATGGCTCACCTTAATCTGTAATATACTGGGAAAGGAATCCAGGAAATGTAGTTCAGCCTAGCCAAATCTATGTGACTCTTCATTCTCCCATCATATTCCACCTGTCAGTCCCATTAAATTAAACGTTATAATGCCTTTCTATGTAAGGAAAATGTATAAACCATTGTAGTAATAATTATATCCTCCACCCCTCCTTGGAATTGCACTGCCTTACTCTGACTTCTCAAAACTTCAAGTAACAATTCAACCAATTGACAAAATAATATATAGTATATCAATCAGAGTCTTGTCACGAAACAGCACCCTCAATTTAGGAAGATTTGAAGAGAATTTAAAAAGGAGTGGTGAGGGTGTGATGAAGCACAAGGGATAGTTCAGTGTTCTGGGGCTATTACCAAGATGCTCTTATCACCTGCCCATTCCCAGAGGGATTGGGATTCAGTCACCAGAACCCTGAAAGAGTCGTGAAGAAAGGGCCATCTTGAGAAGACCAGGAACCTTCTGGAGAAAGACATAGCCAGCCAAGACATCCCTGTAAATTGATGAGCCAGGCAAACAAATACTCTGACTTCTCTCTTCTCCCCCCCTCTAATCTCCTGTAAGGCATTCTCCTTGGCCAAAATACCAATCCAGGGCAAACAGCAGGATAGAGAAGGGTAAAAACTGGATCAGAGGGGCAAATGGACAAGAGACAGTAATAATAATAATAATAATAATAATAATAATAAACCACACAGAAATTTGAACTGCAAATTAATTACTTAGGCCATCTCCATCATTTTAGAGATGAAGAAGGCAATGTGTTGAGAAGTTATTTATCAGCATAAAAGACCCCTTGAGGACAAGAATATCTTGCTCATTTCATATCCATAGGATATAGCACCATGTCTGCTCATAGTAG
>PVKH010017784.1:0-15318 GCA_004027955.1 Chaetophractus vellerosus | reverse complement strand
GTCACGTGACTTCATGTGGGGCAGGGAAGTCGTCTTCCTGCATGTGGAGGGAAAGCAACTCTTCTTTTATGCTCTGTTGACGGTTCCTGCTCTGGACCTCCTCTTTTCCCTTGTGTGTGATCCATAGGGTAAAATTGATCCTCAGCCAAAGTTTTAACTCCTTCTGTAAGCTGATGACTCCAGGATCTCTGCCTACAATCTAGATGTCTCTTTGGAGTTTCAGTCACTTTATCCAAGAGATTTACAGCTCTGACAGATAACTTTATCTGAATGGCTGTGGAGAAGACTGAGGGAGAGAGATGAGCCTGCAGAGAGGGGTAAGCAGCAGGGGAAAAAAGGGGGTGTCCCAAGGCAATAAAAGTAAAGCATTCATGTGCTTGGCAAATCTAGTTTTTCACTGGACATTTTATTGCAATAGGCTAATTAATGTAATAGATAAAAACACAGACTACTGAGACAGAGTGAGCTAGCTACCATTTAATAGCTGTTTGCCTCTGGGAAATTACTTAACCTCTTTGCACTTTTGTTTTACTTACCTGTGAAATGGTAATAATAATACTGCCTGCTTTATAGGATAGTTGTGAAGATTAAATGAGTCCATATATGCAAAATACTGAGACCAATGCCTAGCTTATAGTGTTTGCCATTATTATTATTAACATTATCATTATTATATGGTGATCCCGACTTCTTAACCATAGCAATCATGATTCTGTAAATTCTTAACCACACATTTGAAGTGAAAACATATAATTATTTTTATTATAGGGATGAGTTTATTCTTCTAACAAAAGCATAGTAACTAACTACATGAGATCATTAATCATTTTTGATCTTGGAGTTTTAGCATTGGCAGGAAACTTAGGTAGTATCTAATCTCACCTTCTACTTCTACAGATGAGAAAAATTAGATCAAGGGAATGCATAAAATCCCACAGCTAGCTAGTAGGTGGCCTAGCTGAAGTACTTGGCTTTCCTAATGTTACACTCAGTGACATTTCTGGAATACCATATTGCCATTTTGTACATGAGCCATAAAAAATATGAGGCAAAGATGCAGACCACTGTCATTCAGCCATAGCATAGATTTTCTTCTGATTGTCCTCCATGGCTAGAATTTGACACGTATCATTATCAGAGCTGCCCCATAGCGAGGTCACATGCTAGGGAGTGCATAGTGTATTGAGAGGCCAAGATCTTGTGGCAGGATTTGGTCTATTGCCTTAATTTGAAAAACTGCAAATAGCTTTCTGGTACCCCACAAATTAGAGTTACTGCTATTCAGTTTCTACGTATGCTCTGTAAAATCAAATTATATTGTATTACTATTGGTATAGCTATCCTCAAAAATATTCCTCTCATTTTAAAACTGATATCAATATGTGGAAAAATTCAGAAATGGTTATGTGAAGCCAAAGTTTCTGTTTGTCATAAACAGAGAAGAATGTCTTCAATGTAATAGATTATTTTGGGAAATCTGTTTCTATCTGCTGTGACCGGCCATCCATTTTATCCGTGTCCATGATAAACAGCATATAATTTAAGAGCAGTGGTTTGTGAAGAACAAGCCAAATGCCAAGACTGGAAGGGAAGCCTGAGTTATTCAGTTAAAAAATACATCTTAAAATACTTTTACTTTTTCAAGGACTTACTAATATCTGCAGACTTGGCTTTGCGTTGTTACAAAAGCTGAAATACTTTATTCACATTAAAATATACACTTCATAGGAAAAAAAAAACCTGAATATATATTTTTCAGAAACATGTACTGGGGCTCAGGACCAAGAATTCAGATCCAATAAGTTATTTAATTGGAGATGATAATAGAAACCATGAGAATGTGGGAGGAAAATTTATTGTAACGTCATTTACTTCCTTTCCATTCCCAAAGAATTAAGAATAAAAACTATTTGTATTTTTCCTATATTTTGAATTCTCCATTCCAAGACAATTTGCAGACTCCTTTATTCCTTTGTCTCTTGTACATTTGTACATCATCAAAAGGGTCTATTAGAGACAATCTCTCATCTTTGTATAAAAGCATAGAAGATTATATATATTGGGTGAGAGTGGAAGCAAGGAGTGCTTTTGAGGAATGAGAGGTGAAAACTAGAGAGAGAAGTGAAATTTGCCAAGACTATGATAAGATTAGATGTCATTGGTTTCTCAGGTATTGGAGCACAGTGGTTCCTTTCCACGCAGCATTTATGCTCTGGTCCTCAGTGGGATGGCTGCGTTAAATGCCTGGGAAGGATGGCCCCAAGGAACCTGGGCTCTCAGCCTTAGCAAAACTCCAGTGCCCACATACCATACAGGGTCAGCAGGAGGGTTGAACCTGTCTAGGCTCTGAAGCCTTGGGCAAGGCACACAGCAGAAGTGAGAGCTATGAGAGCTCAAAGGGGCCTTTTTATATATTCTATTCTACTTCACATGCCTGGATTAAAACCAAACCAAACCAAACCAAACCAAACCAAACCAAAACAACATTCTGAGGGTAGAGAGGGAACTTCCAAAATGACTGAAGTTGAAATTCCCACCCTCCCAAGATGGACCTGGAGTTAATTATGTGGTTACAAATTTGTATCTGATATAAGAACAAGTGGTAAATGACACATATATCGTAGTACAGACTAGTTCACTGATCTATTGGCTCCCTTCCCCAAGCTTATACAACCCCAAGAAGGACTTTGGAAGATTCCTCTGTAAGTAAACTGGCTAGCAACAAGTAAATGACCCCTAGATACTCATAATTCAAGTCTCCTAGTTAAATGGCTAGGGCTCTACGTTAAAGCTCCTATGTCAACAAGCCCTGTCCATGCATATAGAGTATCCAGTGGTTTTATATTATTAGCATGTTATTAAATATGAACAGAAAGCCAACAGAGATATTAGAAATATATCTCTGACAGTAAAGAAGGAAAGGAATAAATACAAACAGAGAAAAAAAGACTTAAAAGAAAAATTTATTCAGGGAACATGAGATAACTTTTAAAATAAAACAATGCCATGCAGTATTGATGTCCTCAGAGAGATCGTAGAAATAAATATTACATTTATAAAACAAGGGCAGGGAGATATAAAAAAGAAATATTAAAAATAAGTAAAATACTCAAATGTTAAAAATTTGGTAGCAGAGATCAATTTTTCTATATAAAGGTTGAAAGATAAAGTGGAAGAAATGGATCATAAACTAGAAAAAGGGATGGACAGTAGGAAAAAAATAAAATAAAATAGGAGAGTCAGTGCATGAGGGGAAAGATTTGTTAACAGGAATCTCCAAAGAGAAAGGGATAAAGCCGAAGGGGAACGAGAGAAGGAAATAATACAAGAAAATTTCCGAGCACTGACAAATAAGAGGTTCCTGTTTCAAAGGAGCCCATATGGTCTTATAACAAGTAATGTAAAGATTTCTACACCAAGACACATCAATATGTTATGTCATAATCCAGAGAGAAAGATAAAATAATAAAGCTTTTAAAGAGAGTGGTCAGGAATCTGAATGGGAGCTAGAAAGTAGTAGATAATTGCCATCAAAATTACAATAGAAAAATAATTTCCAAGTTAGAATGCTATACCCAACCCATTTATAGTTTTCTCTTAAGGGTAGAAACATGGCAAATTTAGAGACAACTGGATCTCAAAAAAAAAAAAAATGCTTCCTGGGTTTCTTTTTTTTCGGTAAGTAACTGAACAATATACTTCATCAAAATAAAAGAAAAAAACAAGGAAAGCACGTAGGATAGAGGAAACAGGGGTTAAAATTTAAGAGAGAGTTAGAAAGAAATCAATGAGGATGGGTAAAGGAAATTGCCAAGAAGAAAGCTGGTTTAAGAGCATCTATAGAAGAAAGACAGATATCTGCAAAATGGATGGCCCAAAACATGTATATATACACATATATACATGTGAGTATGTATATCTATGCCTGTATGTTTGTATACATACACATACATACAAATATATAGAGAAGTCACAGACACTTGTTTAGTGGCCATCACCTAGACCTTACCTATGCCCACCTAGTACTCTGGGGAAGTCACAGACACATGCTAAGTGACCATTTCTATTATGTGCTGCTCTACAAACTGGTGGAGATGTAAAGTCTAATGAAAAGGGCTGGCCAGACCTTAAACCCAGAAACTGGGAACAAGCAGCCCCAAACGCTTTTCAGAACAGGAATTCTCGGTGGCAGGTTTCCTTCCCCATGAGGCGGATAAAAGCCACAGTCGAAAGTGTGGATTTGTCTCTTTTCTCCAGTGCAAAGTGGGACATGAAGAGCTGCCATCTACCAACCCTGACCTAGAGCAGTTTTGGCCATGCTGGGTGATCGACCACAATTGGACTTCTTCCACTGCTTTTTTGGGCTCTTTATGCTGTGTAAGTGACAAGATCATTTGCACCTTTCTGGAGTCCTTATATTGTGTAAATAATAAAAAGATCATTTGCTGAAAGTTTCTCTTGGGCCCTGAACGGGTGTTCCCACGATGTACTGTTGTAGGAACTTGCTGAACACAAGCATGGGCACATGTGTGCATATATATTTAGAAATAAAGCCACTAATGTGTTTTACTATTAAATTATCTTACAGTTTTATTGTTTTAGGAGTATTCATTGGCAATTAATCCCAAGAAAATTAAGCAAAAATCTGTAAAAGTATCTTATAATTTTGTTGTTAGGGGGTTTGCCTAGTAATTAATCCCTATATCCTTAATCTCTCATTTATCTCTAGAAAATTAAGCAAACTGTATAAAATGTTAAAGGTTAATTTGTGCTGCTGAAAATATTGCTGTTTCTAGTTTATTGTGTTAATATTTTTATCAGATTCATTAAAGTATGTTAAATAAAATGAAGTTCAACATTTTAAGTGGATAGTTCTATGAGTTTTGACAAAGCTATATAGTTGTATAATTACCACCACAATCATGCTATATAACATTTCTATCACCCTCTCCCCCCAAAAAAAAATTTCCTTCCTGCTCTTTTGTAGCCAATCGCTCCATTGACTTCTAGCCCTAGGAAACCATTGATCTGTTCTCCATCGCTACAGTTTGCCCTTTACTAGAATTTCATATAAAGGGAATAATATAGCATGTAGTTGTTTATGACTTAGCATATTGCTTTTGAGATTCACCCACACTGTTGCATTTATCAGTCATTTGTCAAGAACTGTGAAGGGTATGAAATTTCTCTCTGCTTGCAAGCTAACAAGTCAGCCTGGCATAGTTTCATAAATTCTGACAGAAGATACTAAACTACTGGGCCAGAGAGAAAGGACTTTATTACTTGTGATGTAGCAAGAAGCATGAGCTTTAAGATATGTGCACCTGTTCTCTTTGCCTTCAAGTCCCAGAGGGCTGATGGGGAACGGACACAAACATGGGATCTGTATCGCAGCTGAGGAACTCAGAGCTTGTGTATCCCCCAGTCTTTTGAGGGTCTGCTAAAGAACCTATCTAGGCTTTGCCCTGGAAGAAGACAGTATCTTCAATATTCTGGTCAGGAAACAAATAGTGCCCTTCAGACACTACCTCTGTCCTCCCATCTTTGAAAAGATAGTCAGGAATAAAATCTATCACAAGACATGTAGAAATATCAGGAAGAACACTGTCCCACATGTTTGTTCCTTTTAATTGCTGCATAGTATTCCATTATTGTAATCCCACAATATAGTTATACATTCACCAGTCAATGGACATTTTGGTTGTTTCCAGGTTTTGGCTAATAAAACTAATTTAAACATTCATGTTTAACTCATTTTATGGACATATCCTTCCATTTATCTTGGTAAACACCTGGGTGAATATTGCTGGGTCACACGGTAAGTATATTTTCAAATTCTTAAAGAAATGCCAAGATATTTTGCAAAGTACTTACCATTTTGCATTTCCAACAGCAAAGTATGAGAGTTGCAGTTGCTTCACATCTATGTCAACACTTTAATTTAAGCCACTCTAGCAAGTATGAAGTAATAGCTCATTATGGGTTGAATTTGTATTTACTTAAGAAATAACGATGCTGAAAATCTCTTTAGTTTCCTAGTTACCACATTATCCTATCTTTAGTTAAGTTTCCGTTCAAGTCTTTTAAAATTTTTTGTTAATTGTCATAATACTGAGTTGTGTCTTCTCTATGTTATGTATACAAGTCCATTATCAGACATATACTTTTGCAGATGTTTTTTCCCAGTCTGTGGTTTGCATCTTCATTTACTAAGCATCATCTTCTGGAGTGCAAAAAGTTTTGAAATTTGTTAAAATCCAATCTATGAATATTTTCTTATATAGTTCAAGCTTTTGGTGTCCTATTAGAAACCTTTGCCTAATCCGAGGTCACTAAATTTTCTCCTAGGTTTTATTCAAGCAGAGTTACAGTTTAGCTCTTCCATTTAGGTCTAGATCAATTTTGATTCAATTTTTGTATAAGATTTAAGGTAATGTGAGATTCTTTCTTTCCTTTTTTTGCATATGGATATCCAATTGTTCCAGCACTGTTTATTGGAACGCTTTAATATCTGTGTCAAAAATCAATTAAACATATAAGTGTGGGTTTATTTCTGGACTCTATTTTGCTCTATTGCTCTATTTGTTTATCCTTACATTAAGGCCACTATGTATTGATTATTGTAGCTTTCTAGTAATTCTTGAAAGCAGGTATTGGAAGTTCTCCAACTTTGTTCTTTAAAAAATATTTTTGGCTACTTTAAGATATATTCAATTTCCATAAAAATATTTAAAATCAGCTTGTCATTATTGGTATTGGTATTATGCTTATGAATATGTTGAAACTTTGCTTAACTTTGGGTAGCTTGATACCTGAACAATACCAAGTATTCTGTCCCATTAACAGATTATTACCGTCTCTTTAATTAGGCCATGTTTAATTATTCTTAGGAATGTATTGTAGTTTTCAGTGAACAGGTCTTGCAAAAATTTTATTAAATTTATATCTAAGCATTTAACATTTGATGTTATATAGTATTTTTCCATTTCCATTTTAATTTTTACTAATATATAGAAATAAATGTACTAATATATTTATTAATATAGAGAAATTTATAAACATTTAAATTAAATTTTGTATCCTATAACCTTTCTAAACTCACCTATTACTTTTAATATTTGATTTGCATATTACTTATGTTTTTAATGTAGACTGTAATTTGGTTCTTCCTTTTCAGTCTAAATGCTTTTGATTTCTTTTATTACCTTATTGTAATATGGGCCCTCCAGTCCACTGCTAAACAGAGGAGACAGGATCAGACAATGTTATCTTGTTCTCAGTCTTAGGGGTCAAAGCATTCAGTATTTTATAATTAAGTACAATGTTAACTGCAGATTTTATAAGGATGTCTTTTAACAGTTTGAGGAGGATCCTTTCTATTCATATTTTGCTAAGAATATTTATCATGAATGGGAGTTGCCATTTTCTCAAATGTTTTTGTGTATATAATGAAATAATTATATGATATTTCTTGTTATTCTACTTATATAGAGAATTGAATTGTTTGATTTCAGAATGTTAAACCAAAATTACATTCTTTAGTCATGTTATATATTGTGGCATTTAATTTGCTAATATTTTGTTAAGAAATTTTATATCTGTTTGTTAGAGGTTATGGATATATACTTGCTTTTTTTTTATTTTCCTGGTAGAGTAGTTCTGGCCTTTTTAAACAAATTGGAAAATATTATTTCCTAATTTATTTATTTTTCTTTTTTTAACTTTATTTTAGAGACTTTTAGATTATAGAAAAGTTACATAGAAAATATAGGACATTCCCATATACAATACCCCCTCCCCTCCCAAGTTTTCCCAATAACATCTTACATTAGTGTGGTGCATTTGTTACAATTGATGAACAAATATCGAAGCGTTGCTATTAACCAAAGTCTATAGTTTACATTATGGTTTACACTTGATACTGCACAATTTTGACAACATGTATAATGGCCTGTATCCATCATTGCAATAACATGCATAACAATCCCAATGCTCTAAAATTGACCTGTGTTCCACCTATTCTTCCCTTCCCCTCCCCTCTGGTAATCACTATCTTTATATCAATGTTACAAGTTCTTCTATTTCTACAATAATAATAAGTTATTTCGGTCCATGGTTGCATTCCCCACGTATATTTGTTTATTCCCCAACCTTGAGCATTTGGGGATGGTGATGCCCACTCTGCTTTAGATTGACAGGGGGATAAGATCTTATGGTGCAGTTGGAAGGAACTGTTTTGTTTGCTGTCTTTGCTTTCTGGGATGGGGTTTGTCCAGTATCACCATTTTGTTAGTTGTCCTGGGTGACCTTGATGAACTAGAGAATAGGTGTTGGCTGCAACTCTGCTGATATTCAGGGCTCAACCAGCATATGAACAGAGCAAAGATTTAAGTTTCTGGGACATATATTTAATGAATAAAGTGCCAAATACACGTTCAAATAAAAGGGGTAGAAGAATCATGTGTAGGAATATTATAAATGAGTCTAACTCTGTTACATTGGGGAAAAGTTATTATATAATACAAGGTAAGGCCCACCAATGGAGTGCTGATTTTGTGGGGTGTGTGCCTTGCCTATAGTGTTCAGATATCTCTAGAGCCTTTGGGAGCACTCCTGTTTGAGGCTTTATTTACTGTGGTAGTTAGTGAGATCTGCCTGAGCCACGCATAAGTATCATCTCTGGAATGACCTCCCAACTCATTTTGAAATCTCTTAGGTGCAAAAACTCTTTTGTGTTTAATTTTCCTCCTTTTTTCAAGGTTTTTTTTCCAAAGACATCGCTGGTTGGTGCTTGGTAATAATCCCTTGGTGCCAGAGAGGCTTATCCCTGGAAGTCATGTCCTATGCTGGAGGGAAAGTAGTGAGTTTATTTGCTGAGTTTGGCTTAAAGAGAGGCAACATTTGAGTAAGAAGAAGGTTTCAGAGGTAACCCATAGGCAATAGACATTACTAAGCTAAGTTTCAATTTTACAAGAATAAGTTTCATATGTAGAAGCATTAATATCGAGGGCTTGGCATATTGGTCTGGTTTCTTTTATTAGGCATTGCCTGTGTACTTCAGAGATTCTTGCCATTGTATTGAAGAATGTAGTAGGACTCCTCAGGAGGGGAATTTAATATTTTGCTGGTTTATGTGTGGGTCTCCACCCACTGAGATAACACCATGTGACCACATGAGCACATCAATATTCCATTGAGGTATACCCCAAGTGCACCCTTCCACACATCCCCCCACCACCTACACCATGCACCAGTAACCCTTCCCTGCCATAGTTGCCAAAAGGACACTCCCATAATTGTATTCTCAGTTAATGTCCTCTATCTTCCCAGAGTTCACTTGTTCCTTCTTCCAACCCACCCCCAACTGTATTAGCCCAACCCACCCTCCAACCCCGCTTACACTCACACTCTAGCATTGTCAACCCTATTTACATTGCTGCACCACCATCACCCCTGCCCACTGCCAAACATCCTCCTTCCACTTTATCATAGATTCTGCCCAGATTGAATATTGGCTCATCACTCTCTACTCCCTTTCTACCTCTTGGTAACCCATCTTCCAGACTCTACCTCTGTGAGTCTGCTATAATTAATTCATATCAGTGAGGTCATATAATATTTTTCCTTTAGTGACTGGCTTACTTCATTCAACATAAGGTCTTCAAGATTCATCCATGTTGTCACATGTGTCAATACTTCATTCCTTCTTACAGTTGAGCAATATTCCATTGTATGTATATACTATATTTTGTTTATCCATTTATCTGTTGATGGACACTTGGGGTGCTTCCAACATTTGGCAATCGTGAATAATGTCAAGATGAACATTGGTGTGCATATATCTGTTCGTGTCCCTTCTTTTGATTCTTCTTGGTATATACCTAATAGCGGGATTGCTGGATCACATGGCAATTCTATACTTAGCCTCCTGAGGAACCACCAAACCATCCTCCACAGTGGTTGCAGCATTCTACACTCCTACCAGCAGTGGATGAGTGTTCCTATTTATTCACATCTTCTCCAAAACTTGTAGTTTTCTGATTTTTAATAGCAGCCAGTCGAGTAGGTATAAGATGATATCGCATTGTAGTTTTGAATTGCATTTCTCTTAATTGCTAGTGATGTTGAGCATTTTTCATGACTTTTTTAGACATTTATATTTCCTCTTTGGAAAAGTGTCTATTCAAATCTCTTGCCTATTTTTAAAATTTGTTGTCTTTTTTATTATTGTGATGTACGATTTCTTTATATATTCTGGGTAGTAGACCCCTGTCATATACATGGTTTCCAAATATTTTCTCCCATTGAGTAGGTTGCCTTTTCCCTTTCTTAACAAACTCTTTTGCAGAACAAAATGTTTTAAGTTTGAAGAGGTCCCATTTATCTATTTTTTTGTTCATTGCTCATGCTTTAGAGGTAAAGTTTATGAAACCATTACCTACTTACTAGATCTCATAGATGCATCCCTACATTATCTTCTAGGAGCTTTATGGTCTTGGCACTTATATTTAGCTCTTTGATCTATCTTGAGTTAAATTTTGTATAGGGCATGAGATGATGATCCTCTTTCACTCTTTTGGATATGGATATCCAGTTCTCTCCACACCAGTTGTTGAAGACTATTCTGTCCCAGTTGAGTGGGCTTGGTGGCCTTGTTGAATAACAGTTGACTGCATATGCTCAGTTCTATATCTGAACTCTCAATTTGGTTGCATTTGTCAATATTTCTATCTTTGTGCTAATACCATGCAGTTTTGGCCACTGTAGCTTCATAGTGTGCTTTAAAATCAGGTAGCATGATTCCTTTAATTTTGTTCTTCTTTCTTAAGATATTTTTGGCTATTCAGGGATCCTTACCATTCCAAATAAATTTGATAATTGGCTTTTCCAGTTCATTAAAAAGTGCTATTGGAACTTTTGTTGGAATTGTGTTTGAGTCTGTAAATCAATTTGAGTAGGATAGACATCTTAATAATACTTACTCTTCCAACCCATGAACTTAGAATATTCTTTCCATTTATTTATGTCTTCTTTGATTTCCTTTGGCAATATTGTGTTGTTTTCTATGAATAAATCCTTTACATCTTTAGTTCAATTTATTCTGGATACTTGATTCTTTTACTTGCTATTGTAAATAGAATTTTTTCTTGATTTCCCCCTCAAATTGCTCATTATTAGTGTACAGAAATGCTACTGATTTTAGCATGTTGATCTTATATCCTGCCACTTTACTGAACTTGTTTTTCAGCTGTAGAAGCTTTGTTATAGATATTTAGGACTTTCTATGTATAGAATCATGTTATCTGTAAATAATGAAAATTTCCCTCTTTTTTCCAATTTGGATGCTTTTTATTTCTTTTTCTTGCCTAAGTGCTTGAGCAACTACTTCTAATACAATGTGAACTAAGAATGGTGACAGTGGTCATCCTTGTCTTGTTGAAGATCTTAGAGGGAAAACTTTTAGCCTTTCACCATTGAGTATGACGTTAGCTGTGGGATTTTCATATAAGCGCTATCATCTTGAGAAGTTTCCTTCTATTCCTAGTTTTCTAATGTTGTTTTTTTTTTTTTTTATCAAGAAGGGGGTTGAATTTTGTTAATTGCCTTTTCTGCATCAATTGAGATGATCATATGGTTTTATTCTTTGATCTGTTAATGTGATTTATTGCATTAATTGATTATCTTATGTTGAATCATCCTTACATTCCTGGAATAAAACCCATTTGATGATGGTGTATAATTCAATTGATGTGTTGTTGGATTCTATTAGAGAGTATTTTCTTGAGGATTTTTGCATCTAAGTTCATTACAGAGATTGGTCTATAGTTTTCTTTTCTTGTAGCATCTTTATGTGGCTTTGGTATTAGGGTACTGTTGACATCATAGAATTAGTTAAGTAATGTTCCTTCCTCTTACATTTTTCAAAGAGTTTGAGCAGGATTAATATGAGTTATTTCTGGAATGATTAGTAGAATTCACCTGTGATGCAATCTGGTCCAGGGATTTTCTTGGTTGGGAGGTTTGTGATGACTGGTTCAATCTCACTTCTTGTGATTGGTCTGTTGAGTTCTATTTACTCTTTTTTTTTAAGATTTATTTTTTATTTATTACATCCCCCCCCCCTTTCTGCTTGCTCTTCCTGTGTGTCCATTCTTGTGTTCCTCTCTGTCCGCTTTGTCTCCCCGAATTGTGGCGACACGCCGAGACCGGTCACCGCGCAGGCGGCTTTGCCCTGCTTGTGGGTGGCTTCTGCTTCCATTCACGGTGGGCTCCGCTTCAGTTCGCAGGTGGCAGGCTGTGCTCCATTTGCGGGCAACCTGCCCTGCCTGTGGCGACTTTGCCCTGTCTGTGGCAGCTTTTTGCCCTGCCCATGGCAGCTCTGCCCACCCATGGTGGCTTGTCCTTCTCAAGGAGGTCTGCCCGCTAGGAGAGGTCCCCGGGAACCGAACCTGGGGCCTCCCGTGTGGTATACTTGCGCCTTATCCACTGGGCTATACGGCTGGCCCCTCTATTTACTCTTTAATCAATGTAGATTGCTTGTATGTTTCTAGAAATGTGTCCATTTTATCTAAATTGTTCATCCTTTTGGCAAAAAAAAATTCAAACTAAGCTCTTATAAAACTTATTATTTGTGTGGGGTAGTTGGTGGTATCCCATCTCTTATTTCTGACTTTACTTATTTGCATCTTCTCTCTTCTTTTCTTTGTTAGTCTAACCAAAGGTTTGTCAAGTTCATTAATCTTCCCAAAGAATAATCTTTTGGTTTTATTAATTTTTTTAACTTTAAAAATTCTTGATTTTATTTAATTTGCTTATTAATCTTTGTTATTTCCTTTCTTCTCCTCATTTTGGGGTTAGTTTGTTGTTTATTTCCTCGTTCCTCCAGGTATGCAGTTAGGGCTTGATTTTAGCTCTTTCTTCTTTTGTAATATAGGCATATAGGACTATAAATTTCCCTCTCAGCATGGATTTTGCTGCATCCCATAAATTTTGATATGTTTTGTTCTTATTTTCACTCACTTCAAAGTACTTACTGATTTCTCTGGCAATTTCCTCTTGACCCACTGATTATTGAAGAGTGTGTCATTTAACTTCCATATATTTGTGCATATTCCAGTGCTCCACCTTTTATTAGTTCCTAGCTTCATTCTGTCATGGTCAAAGAAAGTACTTTATATAACTTCAACCTTTCTAAATTCATTGAGACTTGTTCTATGATCTAGCATGTGGTCTATCCTGGAGAATGATCCATGAGCACTGGAGAGGAATGTATATCCTACTGCTTTCACATGTAATGGCCCATATAAATCCATTAGGTCTAGTTCCTCTAATGTATTATTCAAGGTCTCTGTTTCTTTATTGCTCCTTTGTTGAGATGTTCTGTCTAATGGTGGTAGTGGTGTATTGAAGTCTCCCACTATGATTATAGAGATGTCTATTTCTTCCCTTAGTTTTGCCAGTATTTGCCTCAAGTACGTTGGCAATGATTAGTTGTATAAATATTTATGATTGTTCTTCTTGGTAGAGTACTCCTCTTATTAATATATAGGGTCCTTCTTTGTCTCTTACAACAGTTTTTCAGTTAAAGTCTATTTTGCCTGATATTAGTAATAGCTACTTCTGTCTTTTTTTTGGTTACTGTTTGCATATAAAATCATTTTCCAACCTCTCACTTGCAACCTGTTTGTGTTCCTGTATCTAAGGTGAGTTTCTCATAGACAACATATAGATAGGTCATATTTCATTAACTATTCTGAAAATCTGAGTCTTTTGATTGGAATTTAATCCATTAATGTTAATGTTAATGTTACTTTTAGCCATTTTTTTCTCTTTAGGCTTATATATACCGTGTTTTATTTTTTTTTCTTTTAAAATATTTTTAGTTACTCTTACCAATATTCATCCTTTCTATTCTCTTTTCTAACCCTCTCTCTTCTGTTTTTCCTTTCAACCTGCACAACTCCTTTTAGTATTTCTTGTAGGGCATGACTCTTGTTGACACATTCTCTCCATTTATGTTTATCTGTGAGTATTTTGAACCCTCCTTCATTTTTGAATGAGAATTTTGCTGAATACAGAATTCTTGGCTTTCATAGTTAAGTTCTTTCAGTAACTATGTCATACCACTGCGTTCTCACCTCCATGGTTTCAGATGAGAAATCAGCACTTCATCTTATCAAGCTTCCCTTAAATGTGATGGATTTCTTTTCTCTTCTTTCTTTCAGGATTCTGTCTTTGTTTTGTGCATTTGACAGTCTGATAAGTTTGTGTCTCATGATAGGATTTATTGTGCTTGCAATACACTGCAGTTCATAGAAATGTATATCCATGTACTTCAAAAGGAAAGATTCAGGAAATTTTTGGCTATTATGTCCTCAAATACTCCTTCTGCCCCCTTTCCCTTCTCTTCTCCTTCTGGGATGCCATATTGTATATCTTTGTGCCTTTTGTGTTGTCATTAAATTCCCCGAGTCCCAGCTGTATTTTTACCATGTTTTTGTCTATCTGTTTTACTATCTGTATGATTTCTGATGTCCAATCTCTGACGTCGCTAATTCTTTCCTCTGCCAGTTCAAACCTGCTGTTATGTGCTTTCACCACCATAAAATCTGTTATCTTTTGATGGATGTATACAATTTATTGTCCCCTCAGTGTCTTTTTTTTTAGCAGATGTAGCTCAGCCACTGAGCTACATCTGCTCTCCCCTCAGTGTCTTTTTGATATCTTTTACATCTTCCTTAATTTCTTTGAGTTAATTAAAGATATTTGTTTGGAAATCCTTGACTAGGTGTTCCACATTGTTGGACTCCTCTTGCTTTTTAGTTTGTTCATCAGACTGAGCTATGACTTCCTGTTTCTTAGTATGTCTTGTGATTTTTGTTGATGTCTAAGCATCTGTTTATCTTGATGGGCTTATTTAATTGGTTGGTTTTACTTTCTATTCTAAGGTTTCATTTTTGTTTTTTGTTTTATTTGTTAGGAGTCCTCTTTATCACTTGGTGCCACTTATTCTATGTCCTTGTAGTTGCTCATGTTCAACAGAAAAAATATTAGATCCATAAAAAAATTAAAGGAAGTAGAGAAGAAAGAAAAATAAAAGAAAAAAATTAAAAAGAACATAGGAAAAAGAACAAAAAAGATACAGAAATAATAAACTAATAAGAGAGAAAATTAGCAAATAGGAATCAAAATTTTAAAAGGTGAAAAATAGGAAAAAATAAAATAAAATAAAAGCTGATAAGTGAAAAGAAAAGAAAGAAAGACAAAACAAGGAAAAGCAGAAGTGAAGTAAGAAAATAAGAAGGAAAATGAAAGACA
>PVKH010017783.1:0-15325 GCA_004027955.1 Chaetophractus vellerosus | reverse complement strand
CCCCCCCCCCAACACTTTTCATGGGATTATATACGTTTCTATTCAGTTTCTATTCATTGGCTAGTGGGTTGCTAAGCAAAAGAGATAAAATTCCTAGTAGGGTAAGCAGGTACCTAAAGTCTAGCTCAGGGTCATAAGAAAGGGAACTATCCTGGTTTTGAGTTGCAAATTTTTAGTTCAAAGACACAACTGCTATGCTTATCTTGCTAATGATGGCCTGGGGAAGGAGAAGGAGGAGGGAAAGGGAGAGGAGTGTGAGACTGTTTTCCTAAGGCTCCGAATTCCGTACGGAGGGATTGGGGTCTCAAATTTCCCTTATCAATACTATATATATAATTATATAATTGAGCATTAAATTTTGTGCTGAACAGCCTCAGAACAAGGGCAAAAAGGCAAATACATGTGCACTTATTGCCATTTCTCATAGAAAAAGTGCTTCTTTTAGCAGACAGTCTTCATGCTAAACTTGTTCTCTCTTGGATCTCTCCTGCCCCTCTGACTCAGGCTCACGGGAAGTGCACAATAAATAGGTTCAGTCAGTGAGCACCGCACATTACGCCGTGACATTAAGCGCTCTAGCACACATCAGTGATACCATCCTTTCATGCTAATGTTTGCGGAGAGCTGAGCAAGGCGCTGGGCAGGGAGCTTTACGTGTCTAAGCTCATTTATTCCGTGCAAAAACTCTGTGGGGCACGATTTTCATGCCCATTGTACATTTGAGGAAACCGAGGCATGAAGATGAGTGTTTCCAGATCCCACAGTGGTAGGAGGGAAGCCAGCCCGTGCACTCCCTTAACCCTTCTGCCTCACACAGAACGTCGAGGCAGATCCTATAGGAGAGGATTTGGCCCACGAAGGACCTTTCACACTCTATAAACCCTGAGAAAGACTTGAAACACTTTTTAAAATGGTGGGAATGACCACTGGTAAAGTCTTTCTGGAGGGCACTTTGGCACCTTTTGTATAAGGTGCCTGTGATGGTTAATTTTATGCCATCCTGGCTAGGCTCTAGTACCCAGTTATTCACTCAAACACTAGCCTTGGTATTTTGTAGAGGTGATTTAACTTCTACAGTCAGTTGACTTTGCCTCAGTAATGTGGGTCGGCCTCATCCAATCGGTTGAAAGTCTTAAAAACAAAAACAGGTTTTCCAGAGAAGAAGAAATTCTGCCTCAAGACTGCAGCAGAAATTCTAGCCTGAGTTTCCAGCCTGCTGGCCTGCCCTACAAATTTCAAACTTGCCAGCCCCCACAATTGCTTGAGCCAGTTCTTTAAATCTCAACACACCCATGCATGCACGCATACACACACATTCACACACATATCCAATCGTTTCTCTTCCTCTGGAGAACCCTGAACGGTGCAAGGCTCAAACATGTTCAGAAACCTTTGGCCTGGTATTAATTTTCAAGGAATATTGCATAAGATAAATTACCCCTGATGCATACAAAGATTTACAGCCACAAATTGGATGTACTTGAAATATCTCACTATAGGGAAATTGTTGAAAAGATTATTATATATATCATAAGGTGGATTCACATGCCTCCATTAAAATTGTCTTTTAAAAGGACACCGGTCTTTGAAATACATGAGAAAATGCTCACTGTATGGAAAAAAGCAGTTTTAAACAGTAAGTGTAGTGTTTCACAAAGGACACACTTCTCGTAGAAGTTTTAACTGATGCTGGTACTTTAAAATGCTAGTCATTAGACAGTATGTATTAAAATTTAAAATACTATGATGCACCAATTCCATTTCATGTGTGACTTGTAGCTTAATTTTTAAAAATGAGTATTGGAAATCACCTTAATATCTATCAAGAAAGGAAGAGATAAACAAACTCATATGTCCTTACTGTTAGAAACAAAGAATGAGGTACTGGCCTGGGAATATGGGAATATTTGCTGCCAGATTATTAATTGAAAAAAACGAGTTGCAGAAAGGAAGGTACAATTTCTGTTCTTTTATGATATATTACTATATGATTTTATAATTGTATGAATATGAATTATTGAAAAGGTTTAGATTTGGCCCAAGTGGAGACATTCTAGATGGTAAAGGTTATTTACTTTGGAAAGAGGAATAGGGGATGTGTGGTGATAAAGAAGATTAGTTTTATCTGCAGCTTTTGAATCATTTACAACAAGAATGCAATTACATATTATTTGTGTAATTAAAAATAAAACATTTTCATTTTCAGTGTAAAAGAAAAAAAGAGAGATATATGAAGAAGTTAAGAGTGGTTGTCTTTGTGTTTGATTTTTTTCTTTGATTGTTGTTGGCTTTAATTTCATTAAGTTAGGAACTGTATTTCTGATTCTAAGTGGAAGAGTTCTATATTTTATGTTTTATATATAAATGACCACTATATAATTTCTGATTGAACACATTCACTGTCCAGTCTTCTAAAATAGGAGCTCAGCTCCCACACCATGATTCTCTATTTTCTTACCCTGCTTTAGTTTTCTTCTTACCATTGTTTACTACTTGACATGCTTGTTTATTTGTTTATAGTCCAGGGGTTCTTAACCTATTCTGTTACACGGACCCCTTTGCCAGTCAGGTGAAAACCACGGACTCCTTCTCAGAATGTAGCGGCAGATAGTTTAATGACTCTCATCTAGCTCGGGTCTAAAAACTACCGTAATTTCAAAGTATGGATGAGCACAAGCGATTTTTCGAGATATGCAACAACTGTAATGTGCCATGCAATGAATACGACTGTAATTTATCGCATACAATTGTAAGTGAAAGAAATGCTAGATTTCAGTTAGAGGTGAGAGAAAATAAAGATAATAAGTTGATTTTTTTCAATTCAAGCTCATGGACCTCCTGAAATCTGCCCACGGACCCCTGGGGGGGGGGTCTGTGGACCCCTGGTTAAGAACCCTTGTTATAGTCTATCTTTCCCCACTAGAAATGTGAGTTCCTTGAGGACAGGGACTTTGCCTGTTTTGTTTATTGCTGTTTGTATACTGCAGGCCATGGAATAGGAATAAACACAGAGGATGCTCAATAAATAAATCGTTTTGATTGCAAATGTAGACCTGGGAAATAACAGATTGATTTATACACTCCAAAATGCCATTGGTGTTTCTCTGAGTGATAGGGTTATGGTTGATTGCTTTTTAAAGGAGGTTTGTTATTTTATTTATTTATTTCTCCACCGCCCCATTGTTTGCACTCACTGTCTGCTCTCTGTGTCTGTTCGTTGTGTGCTTGTCTTCTTTTTAGGAGGCACAGGAACCAAACCTGGGCCCTCCCATGTGGGAGGGAGGTGCCCAATGGCTTAAGCCACCTCTGTTCCCTGCTTCTTGTGTCTCTCATGGCATCATCTCATTGCATCATCTAGTTGTGTCATCTTGTTGTGTCAGTTCGTTGCATCAGCTTGCTGTCTTGCTCATCTTCTTTTAGGAGGCATTGGGAACTGAACCTGGGACCTCCCTTGTGGTAGGCAGGTGCCCAACTGCTTGAGCCGCATCTGCTTCCTGTGGTTGATTTTTATATAATTATTTTTTATTTTCTGCATTTTCCACATTAAATACCTTTTAAAAAATTTGAATACTCATTTTTATAAAATGAATTATTTTTCTTTTTTAAAAAAATTTAAATGTGGGAGCTGGGAAGCTGATCTAGCAAACCTCTGATTCTTAAATAGACCCTAGGTTGTTTTGTAACCTCAGGGAAATTTAGGTTTCTGACAATAGCATTCTTTTTCTAGTGAATCGATGAGCCTGGGAATGGCATATACTTTTTTTAAGGTGACCAGGGTAGCTTCATGCACCACCATAACAACCAATGGTCATTTTGCCCATCCTGCATGGGGTGGCAGAATTGGATACATTGTAATGAAGACACACAAAGCCTGTGATTCTTCCCTTTAAGTTCCTCCTATTGTGCAGGGGGACAAAAGGAACGTGATCTTGGCTTTGAATAGATAGCTAACCGCCTAAGAGCTATGTGCTGATGTCTTTGTCTGTGTGTCTGTGTGTCTATGCCCTGGAAAGCCCATTTGTCCTGGAATGTCTCAGTAACTAGAACCCTGCAGGGATGCAAGGCAGAGCAGAGCCTAGGAACGCCTCTTAGGCAAGAGTCCCGGGAACCAATGACAGGCTTTGTTACTCAGGGAGGCATGAGAACAAAAGGGGCTTGAATAAGCTGGCCCTATGCCGAGTCTCCTCTGTTCAACTCGCATTGGCTTCACTGTCCTACCAGCCCACCCAGTGCTGGCAGCTGTGGGGGCTTCAGCAGAAGTCAACAACATGGCCCTGGCCTTCGAAGTGCCTGCCCAGTTTTACTGAGGGGTCTTATGAGGTCAATATTTCTGTTAGTTGATACTTGAGTGCCCTTCATATTTTCATAACTCAGATGTTCATAACCTAGTAAGTCTCACTTAGAGTCTGTCATAGGATTATTTTAGTGGCGGTGTTAGAAATTGTATTTGTCAGGGTTCTCTAGAGAAACTGAATCTCCAGCTTCTGTTAAGAGATATATTAAGAAATTTATTATAAGGAATTGGCTCATAACCATGGGGCTGGCAAGTCAGAACTCCTTAGGGCAGGCTGCAAGCAGCAAACTAATAAAGGTTAGGCTGAAATCCTCAGTCTGAATTCCCCAGGGGAAGCTGGCTGGCTGGAAATTCCGGCAAGAACCAATGCTGACGTTGAGGCAGAAATTTTTTTCCTGACATCTGAAACTCAGTTCTGCCTTTTAAGACCTCCAATTGATTGGATGAAGAGAATCGCAACATTGCTGAGGGCAATCTCCTTGGTTAATTGTAGATGCATTCAACTGATTGTAGAAGCAAGATGTAAATCCAAGTACAAAATATCCCCACAGTAACAATCTGGCCAGTCAGTGGTTGCTTGACCAAGCAACTGGACACAATCACCTACCAAGCTGACACACGAAATTAACCATCACAAAAATGTAATGGAAATTTCCTGAAAAGTCTGGAACTGAGGGACAAATGTCTTGCTCCTACTTCTAAAATCATATTCTCAAATAGGGAGAGTGTCTTAAAACAGGAAAAATAACATAAAAATACTAAAGCCATTCATGATTTGAACTCTTATGTACCAAGCAGTGTGCACTCCCATGTTGGAAGGTAATGTCACCATTTCACTAATGAAGAGACTGAAGGTCAAAAAGCATGGTAACTTGCCTGAGAATCTACTGGTTTATAGGGATTGAGACTATGTCTACCCTATGAAGAAGCCAAAAGCAGTTATGAGAGTAAGAGAATGCTGGCATGATATTTAGGCAAATTCACAGACTCTGATGAGGACTGGTAAATCTAGATTTATGAGTGGATGCCAAGATTGAGCTAATAACACTGGGGTTAGGTTGAGTTAATTAAATCTGACACACAGAGTTCGTGAAAGAGGACAAGTAAAGCATTGTGATCTCAAAGCCACATGTGGCAAGAGCTCAGTCACATGCATGTGGAGAGGAGGAGGGCCATGGTGTGAACAACTGAGGGAGCCAGCCAGGAGAAGGAGCAAGTGTTGGTGCTGCCAGCCTTTGCAAAGCTCGGAATAAGTGGGGAAGCCATCACGGATCTGGACAACAGTGGCACTAGACAGTATTTTCTTCCCTCGTTTTCTAGGGTCAGTTTGTGGTCAGGTAAAGTAGGCGTTGGCCTCTGATCTTGGTCGGTACATAATCAGCTTTTGACCAGAAAATGGAAGGTCGGTGATTCACAAAACATTAAGAAACTTTTACCTTCTTAATATTTCAGGACAAAGTCTAAATATTTTGACAACTTCCAAATACCATGAATAGTACCATAAATCTAACTGAACTTGTCTGGTTTGTTGAGATTTCTATAAGCACCTCCAGAATGCTTATAAAGCCACATATAAACACATGCAAATTGTTGTGATATTAGAAAGGAATATAATGTGCAGTGCTCAGAAAGATATTTGAACTTTAAACTCTGCATTAGTAGAATACTTCTGCCTAACCAGTGTTTCAGTGGGCACCCTTAAGCAGTGTGGGTAGAAGGGCAAAATGGTACAATATTTCTGAAAACAGTATTTGTCAACCTAAAGTCCAACAATAGGGGATTGCTTGAATAAATAATGGTACAATTGTAAGAAGGATTACCAAGAAGTTATTAAAAAATATGCTGTCAAAGAAAGAGAGAGGAAGATGTTTTCACAATAATGTTAAGTGGGAAAAAGGACACTAAATGGTTTAATCTATCATCTATCTGTCTATCTATCTATCTACTTACCTACCTACCTATCTCTGTCATCATCTACCTATCATCCATTTGTCTGTCTGTCTATCTATCTATTCATCCTCTATCTCAAAAGTTAAGAATATTAGAGTAGTTATTTTGGATGGTAGGATTAATGGCTATATTTTTTGTACTTTCAAAATTAAACACATGCTGCTTTTGCAATCAGCATAAAACTGATATTTTATAAATAAACTGTTATTTAAGAAAAAATCTGGATTTTGTCATTTGGTTGCAAATATAGCAACAGATTCATGGAAGGGCAAGAAAGACCTAGGAATTTTATACAATGGACTGCCCTTATGTGGACATAGACCCCAGGCTGAGCTGTGCACCCCACTACCTGCGTGCAGTTTGAGAAGCCACCTTTGATGATGAAGGAACGTGTTTTAGCGACAGCAGTGAAGCATACGGAGCCATGGAGGCGTGGGGTGAAGGCCCTGAGTCTCGTGGTGGCAAAACTGATGCAGAAGGAAAGACGGAGTTTAGGGGAAGTGGAGGGGGCTCCCCTGAGCAGTAGAGACCATGAAGAGGGGGCTGCAGTACAGAGCATTTCATACCTAGGGGCTCTGTGGTCTAGAGAACAAGGTTCCACGTTCACCATGACCAAGTCTCTGTGACCAAATATGTCAGCTTTCTCCTGGTGCTGAGTGAGTCAGCACTGTGTCACATTCAGAAGGCACCCAAATCCAACCTCAAAAGCAGAGAGGAGAAACAGGAATGTTTTGCCACAGGTTTTCTCTTAATGAAGCTGCCGAAGACAGACTCTTAGTGCACAGCTTCCTAAATATTCACCTTCTAAGTCTCTTTCGTGAAAGTTTCCCTTCTTGTGGCAAATCTTTGCCTGTTCTCTCTGCCTCTCCCTCCTGGGTCTCTCAGCTAAGTATTCCTCACTCTTGCAGCTTTTCTAGGCAGATCAGAACTCTGATGTAGCATGACCTACCTCTTCTCTCGGCTTCTGTTCTGTGCACCCCAAACATTCCTAAATTGAACAAAACAGAATGACCTTTCCTGGGACCCACTTTCCTTAGAAGGTGGGAGTGTAGAGAGCTCTACATACTTTTGGTTTATAAATTTTGCCTCTGGGAGACTCTAACAGTTTAAAGTTATGGGTGGATGACCAGGGTTGGGGATCAAGAAACTGGGTATTCATCTTTCCATCACTAGTGCCTAGCTGAGTGTCAGGAACACAGTGGGTGCTCAATAGATGCATGCTTAATTAATTGGATGACTACAGAAATGGTGCTGTTAGAGTTGAGGACGCTGTGGAGGGGGCAGGCTCACCCCCGTAGGTGCATGCCCCCAAGGGCCAGCCTGAGGGGGTGGCCCACTCCACACTGCGGTGAGGAGCAGAAAAAAGATTCGCTTGTTGCTACAGAGTGATTGAGCTAGAACAAGACATTGGTTCTATGTATCTGTGAGGCTAGGTTGCAAAGGGTAATGTTTTAGGTGTCAGCCCTATGCAGAGAGGCAGGTGGCTTGGACTCCAGTATCTGCTTCTGAAGTTTGTGCTGACATTTTGGACTCACTTTAACCTCACCCTGGAGAGATCTTTTCAGCCTTTTCAGATCTGGAGCTGTACAAGCGGAGTTAGGTATTTTCCCCAGGAGTAAGGCAACTTGCACCTTCCAAACTTCAAGGGGTCCTGGATGAACCTGTATTCTAGATTCATATTGATAAGGTAGACAGTTCTCCTGGGGAGTGTGAGGAAGAATGTGGCATATCCAATGCAGGTAGATGGTGTGTGGGAGAAGAGATGCTGTTTTTGTAGACTTTATTCGTGTTGAAAGCAAGACAATAGAGTTCTATTTTATTTATTGTCACAATCTGTTCATTATTAAATTAATTGTAACCATGAAAGTTAAGAACACTGCAACTATAGAGCACTTCACAATTTACAAAGCATTTTGAGTAAATGCTTTTTAAAATTAATAGACTGTTTTTTAGAGCAGTTTTAGGTTTATAGAAAAATTGAGCAGAAAATATAGAGTTCCCATTTACCCCTTTCCCTCTACTCACTGCCCCCAGTTTCCTCTATTATTAATATTTTGCATTCATGTCAGATATTTGTTGCAAATGATGAACCAATATTCCCATTATTAGTAACGAAAGTCTGTAGTTTATATTTGGGTCCACTCTGTGTGTTGTATGGTTCTATGGGTTTTGAAATGTGGGTGAAGTCCTTATAAGCAAAGGAAATTGGACACAGAGAGGAAGCTATGGGGAACAGCCAGAAACTGGAAGTCAACAGAACCCTGAAAAGAGAGGATGCTGCCATGTATATTGCCATGTGACAGAAAAGCCAAGGAGCAAGGATCTCTGGCAGCCATCCCCAGAAGCTAGTCTTAGGGAGAAAGCATCACCTTGCTGACACCTCCATGTTGGACTTCTTCTAGCCTCAAAACTGTGGTCCAATAAATTCCCATTGTTTAAGTCAGCCCACTATATGGTATTTGTTTTAGCAGCTAGGAAACTAAAACAATTGGCTTCTTTCACCAGCAACATGCATTTAAGGGTCCTTCATGTTTTTCAGTGTCTTAGATTATTTATTGATTAATATTCCATTGCATGGATTGTACCACAGTTTGTTTATTCATTCACCTTTTGAAGGACATCTTGGTTGCTTCCAACTTTTAGCTACTATGAATAAAGTTGCCATAAACATTTATGTACAGGTTTTTGGATGCACATAATTTTCAACTCATTTGGGTAAATACCTAGGAACATGATTACTGGATCATATGGTAAAACAGTTTAGCTTTGTAAAACTGCCAAAGTGTCTTCCAAAGTGACTGTGCCATTTCTGAATGAGAATTCCTTTTGCTTTACATCCTTGCCAACTTTTGAAGCTGTCAGTGTTTTGGATTTTAGCCATTCTATTAGGTATGTGGTGGTATCCCCTTGTTGTTTTAATTTGCAATCCCTAAATGATAAATGATGCAGAGCATGCTTCTCTTTCTTTTTTCTTTTTTTTAAACTTGGGAATATTATGCCCAAATCCAAATAAAATACAAAACAACAACAACAACAAAAATACTGTGTGAACTATATGACATTGTCACACAGCAGATAGCATGTTACTGCATTTTATCAGTGAGTGAGTTGCTGATGTTGCTGAATTTATTGTTAGATTACGGGATTTCCAAATTGAACATTGCCTTGTCAAACCTCTTCATTTTTGAGGAGGTGAATGAGATCAACCCAATGACTTGTCTAAGGTCACACAGCTAGTATTCATATTTAAGAGTCAACTCATTGTTATCCAGGTCTACCTCCTAAAATTTAATCGTTGTAATTTGAAGACAATAAAACATATACTTACTGTTAGTTTTCATCACCACATTGAGCAACAATACTGCATTTTGCAGCATTAGGGAAAACCGAGGGCGATGATTGTCCTGTCTCTTTAAAAAGCAAAAAATAGTCTCGCTGGGTAGGGGGAGCTCCTGACTCTGCGGCATTGAATCCGCTTGGACCCAGAGCTCTGCGGTAACCTTCACGCTGGGACCTGCTGATGTTACAAAAGGAAAACAAAGGCATAGGAATCGTGATGCTGACAGCTACGGGTGAGTATTTCAGGATCCAGCTAGATAAAAACGAGAGGAGTAAATGAGCAGCTTATGGCGAAATGACGGGGCAGCGAGGCTGCATTGGCCGCTTAAGGGTCTGGGAGCTGGTCTGAACCAGGTCGGTGAGTGCTGCCGCCCTCTGCGGGAGGTGGTCGACCAGATCCCTAAGACCTCCGCCTTCATTAGAGGATGGGGAATCTTCTCCCGCTTGTCGTGCGGCTGTGAGTAACGAGTTCCTTTTGAAATGGACAGTCAGGGCTGGCTGCCTGCAGGACTTGGGGTGGCTCGCCAGCTGCGGTGTTACTAGAGAGATCCTGGTGCTGGAGCTGTTGAGACCGAGGGCTTTGTCATTTTATGTCCACCTTTGGTTGCGGTGACGGTCACAATGGACTGAGATACTGGGTGTGGGGCCAAGGGCCCTTTCTGAATAATAAAGTGGGATTCTCAAAGAAGCTTATAGTTTAATTTATAGTGATTGTCCTCATCTTAAACAGTATGACCCTATTGATTCCATATATTTTAGTTATATTATGTAGTAATGTTTGGAAATTCAGCTTTTAGATAAAACATTTTACTAGTTATTTAATTTTATTCTAATAAGTGATCACTAAATTCTTGGAAAGAGTCTTCCCATCTTAGCCACAAAACCTCTCTCTCCCTTTTACTTTTTTCTTAAAAAGAGGTTTTTTGGTGTTTTTTTTTTTTAAACATCAATTATTTTGGCTTTAATTCTATCCTTTCTATCTCTGAAAATGGATGCAATCCTGTTTAGTTTAAATAAAAGGAAAAATGCAGGTTCATTCCATTTTTTTTTCATAAGCACAGGCTGCCCTGAAGTTATAATGAAGTAAAACTATTTTATTCTCCTCCAGTGCAGATACAAGTAATTTACATTTATTTCTATTTTATTTGGCTTATTCAAAGTAAAATTCCCACATTGTTTTTTCAAGCTACCTATTGGTAACCGAATACCTATTACATGAAGGTGTAGTTATCATGTCCCAATATTTTCCTTATGAATAATCAGCTTTCTTTCCCTTATTTTGCCCATGATGTCTTTACTTCATGTTGTGAATTAATGATACCCATTTCCTTTCCTCCTTTTCAGGTCCCTATATCTTTTCTGTTCTTAATTAATTAATTAACTATTTTTAAATTTTCCAAACACTCCCCCTTCACCCTCTCCTACCCCCGCTAACCTCTGATCTACTTTCTATCTTTGCAGATTTTCTATTTCTAGTCATCTCAAAAGTGATAGCATACAATATTGTCCTTATATGACTTGCTTGTTTCAATTGTCTTTCATCTTTTCTTTACTTCCCCTGGCTATTTAGCTGGACTTTTTTCCTTTTCCTTTCCCTCTGGATGAAGGCTCTTTCAGTCTCCCTTTTAATAAACCAAGTCAGAATCTCCATATTCCCATATCTTCCTTGTACTCTGATTGGTTTATAAGATCTTTTCCATGATAAATATGGTGTTTTATGTTCTTCACATAGTAGGAAGAAAAACGCTATTACAGCTTAAGACCAAAGTCAGCTTACATTGGTAGCAGATTGGGCATACTGGCGCCTTCACTAGATTTGACCTCTGAAGCTTTGGGTTCAAATTGCAGTTCTGCGCCCCCTGAAAACTCACTAAACTTCTGAGCACCTCAGTTCCTTCCTGTGTTGGAAGTTGACGACAATCATTATACGATTGACATGGGGCTTATATGAGATAATGTACGGGAAAGCACTTAGCAAGGTACATGCACAAGTAGATATTTATTAAGTATTTGGTCATTTTCCTGTTCAGTCCACCCATTTACCTTTCTACTCATCCGTGGTGAAGCAGGCTAAAGTGGTTTCACACACCGTTTTTAATAAGGGAATACATTTTGAAGTGACCTTTTGACCGACTGCATCTTAATCAGCTCTAATCAGTATAAAAAATATATTCAATACTGCTATGGGCTAAACACCATTCTATGTTGCAGTAGGTGTGTTCTGTGGGAAGTGGAAAGGTCAAGACCCTTTGTATGGCTCCTATTAAATTCTTTAAATTAGCAGCAAGGATGACAATATTGACTGTTCGTGCCATGAATCCAAGTGAGGGTGCTAAATGTGATTGATGTAAAGGATACCAAATTGGAAATCAGAAAAATTCCCATTGCTATTCTGGTCTTGGACAACTTGGGTGACAATTTGCTCTTTGTATTGCCAATTTTGTTACTATTTTCATTTCTATTTTATGTGCCTTTTTCCTTGCCATCTTTTCTTAATTTCTACAATTTGCACGTGTCAAATTTAGAAGCAAATGATGGAGCTGTTATACCCATGGCGGAACAGTGAAGTTGGAAAAAGCATTGGATTGGGTACCGAGGGGGTTGTGTCTAGCTCTGCCTTGGTTTCTCTCAATGCTAACTGGAAGGCCATTTAATCTCATCGCTAAAATAAGGGGTAAAGAGTAGATAATCTTTAAATTTCTCCTACGTTCTGAGCACATGATTCTATTTGGGTTATATTGAGTTTATTTGATCAAATAAAATGTTTTCACATATGTTGAATCTTTTGATTTTCACAAGCACCTATGAAACAGATAAACCCTATTTGCAGATTATAAATAGTAAAATCGAGAGTAGAACACAAAAAGTGGGGTTGACTAGATGACATCTGACTTTGCTTCCCTTGCTGAAATCCTTTTCATGTATACCGTGAGTTCTCAGATTGCAGATCCTTACCTCTAGTCCTTGTGTCCCCTTCACGGCACTTAGAATTTAAGGTGATGGGAAGTCTAAAATGCCACATGGGTTCTCAGTTTTGTAAGGAGTATTCTGTATTCTATTTCTAGCAACTTTACATCCAGACAAATTCATTTTAAATATTCTGCTCTGAATTCTGCGATGAATCTTTCCTCTAGTCCAGAAAATACAGGCTCTGAAGGCCACATATCCTTTTCCTGTATTCTGTAATTATACATTTGTAAATGTCAGTCCCCCTAATATTGTATATGTAATCATTTGAATTTGATAGACCTCCTTATTTCATGAAAATATTAATTTCTAGAGAATTTTATAAGTGTCTGGAATTTGTGGATAGTTTTACATAGTAGTAGAAGTCTAACCTTTTTCCTTGTTTTTAATTCAGTGATAAAGTTAGCAATGAAAAAAATATCCTAGAAGAGTTACTAGATAAAATACCTCACATGAGACACACTCATACTAAAAATGTATTCATTGTCTATCTGAAATTCAAACTTATCTGTAATCTTATTTGCTGAATCTGGCAACCCTATATTAATTGATGAGTTAAATAATAGTGACTTAGAGCATAAGGGTATTAAATTGTTGTCTTTAAGCTTAAAACAGAAATTAAATCTATCTTTATTAGTTTTCCATCAATTAGGCCAAACGTTTTATCTAACTTTTTTTGTTTCTTAAATGTTTAAACCAAGCAGCTACCCTAAGAAAATTCCAGTCCTAAAGAAAATATCCATGTTCAGCTCACTTTCATAGCCTCTAGAGTCCCTGCTAATAGAGGAAAAAAAAAAAACAAAAAAAAAAACCACAGGAGATTTTAAATATATTTATTTGGAATCAGATAGACTTGGCTTTGAATCCTGGCTACGTCATGCTAATTCTGATCCTAACCTCTTGGATCCTCAGACTTAAAATGAGTCTGATAATAGGTTGATAATTATCTCCTCAGAGGTGACATGACCGTTTTGTAAAGCTGCTTGCATGCAAGAGCCATGGCAGGCTCTTGAAACAGAAGTTACTTCTTAAATGAATGAATGAATGAATATTATTTTCCCTTCAAAAAGCTATACAGTAATAATATTAGTTGGGTAAAATCAAATGAGATATATTTAATCATATAATCTGTTTTTAATGTTATATTGTTTTTAACAGCTTTACTGAGATAAATTTAAATACCAAAAAATTACCCATATGTTTTATTATTTTTATTAAAAATTTTACATTTGATGAGGAATCAAACTTTTAAAGGTAAACCTAAGATTCTCAGAAGCTTCCGTTCCAGTGTTAGTGCCCCCTGTGCTCCCAGCCTTGCCTCCCAGGATTAGCTCTGCTAGTTACTAGAATAAAATCTGAGGCTAGATCAACTCGATTCGTGATGCCCTACAAGAGTATATTTGTATGTTGATTACTTGGAAATTGTTCAAGGTGACTAAATTATTTGCTTTTCATTGACTATCTTCTGTGTGCATGGCCCTGAACCAGACAGAGTAGGGGAGCCCAAAATGAACAAGACATTCTTGTGGAACATTCAGCAAAGTAGTTGTGAAAGACTTATATAACACATAAGGATTTGGAACACTGGGGGAATAATTTAGGTATATTTTCTTATTAAATTTTAAATGCAACACCTTAACTGTTGTTAATTTTACATGGAAATTTAAAGATAAATTTAAATCCAGATACTCACACACATATATCTATACACACACAGCCAAGGAGAAGCACTTACCTTTCGCTTTACCTTTCGGTGCTTTGTAAGGTACCTTTTATATACATATTCCATCACAGAGATGCATATTTGAGGTCAAATAATGGTTGCAGTGACCTTTTCTATACTTCATTGTGCCAACATAGTTCTGTCATTAGTGATATCCGCAAAGCTTGCTGTCTTACATTTTTGTCTATTGATTTATAGGTTGAATTAAACGGACTTCTCCCTTTTGTAAAGTTTCCATTTTAAACTAATTTAGTCTCTGCTGACTCATGTTTTATTCTGACATTAAGGAGGGCATGACGACTATTCTCCCCCTCGAGGCTTTCTGCGGGACTGAATTCTGTCTGTAGGTAGCGCCTTGTTTTTGTGATACTAGGGACTTTCAAGGGCAAGTTTTCAGCATACCCCAGGGGATTCGGCCGTGTGTGAATCCGATGAGTCAAACATGATAAAAAATAATGTAGACTTTTTTAAACTTCTATTTTTAGACAAATGTGCACCCCATTCTTGGGGGATTTCCAAGGGCGATTCTCCCTCTATTCTTTGCTGAATGGGTTAAAAGCCCGTTTCTAGGGAAACTAAGCCATTCTGATAGGGCAAGCTGCAGAGGGCTGTTGCTGTGAATTCAGGGACACTAACAATAGGGAGAAGGAGAAGAAGTGGTTCAAGACATTTTCCCCTCCTCTAGGACGCGGACCCCTGCCCCCTGCCCCCTCCCCACCAGGAGGAGGGTGTCTAATTAGATCCAAGTCTATGCAGACATTTAGCAGACACCCTGAGAAACGAGAAGGGCTATCACAATGAAGCGGAGAGGTAAAGGAGTAGCCCCTGACCACATTTCTGTTACCTCCTCGCTTCTGTCCGTTTCCCTGGGTGACAGTCGCTGGGAAGTTTGCCTGGCCCTCCTTTCTGGAGGGGCGCATGCCTCTGGCTCGCTCTTCACTTTCCCACACTCTTTTCCTAGACCACTCTACCAAGGGAACATTATCAGCTCTTTACACAGTGCTTGTGATTTGAGCCCAGACTCTCCATGGCTGTTTCTGTCTCAAGCAGTG
>PVKH010017782.1:0-15350 GCA_004027955.1 Chaetophractus vellerosus | reverse complement strand
CTGTTGGCTTTTATAAAGGGTATTTATTTGGAGTAAAAGTTTACAGTTACAAGGCCCTAAAGAGTCCAACTCAAGGTTACTTCCTTACCAAACTCTGTTGTCATGTGTTGAAGCAAGGTGGGGGGTGACATCTCTGAGGGTTCAGCCTTCCTCTTCCCTCTTAAGGTAACATGGGTCCAGCTTCTTCCTATCTCAGCTGTTGGCTGGCATAGGGCTTGTCTCTCTCTTCCTGGGGCTTGTTACTTTCTGGGCTCTGCTGCTCTGTTCGCTTCACAAGGTCAGCTGTAAACTATCAAGCAAACAGCTCGTCTCTCTTCCTGGGGCCTCTGCCTTGTCTGTGGAGCTGTCTCTCTTCCTCTGCGTATCTTCTCTGTGTATCTACTTCTATGTTCTTGATTGAGCATCCGTTTACATAGCCTACCAAGGGGACGGGGACTCAACTCTGAGTTGCCTTAATGACATAGTGGAATCAAAGCCCTAATCTCAACATAATTTAATCAATGTCAGCTGAATCTAAGACAATCAAAGGGTATCATGCCCAGAGGAAAACACCAGTTTATAAACATTATCAATATCTGATTTGGAATTCATAAATAATCTCAAACTGCCACACATGTTCATGGATTGGAAGACTAAATATCATGAAGATGTCAATCCTACCCAAACCGATTTATAAATTCAATGCAATACCAATTAATTCCAACAGCCTACTTTACAAAAATTGAAATGTCAATTACCAAATTTATCTGGAAGGGAAAGGGCACCTGAATAGATAAAAATATCCTAAAAAAGAAGAGTGATGTGGGAGGACTCTCACTGCTTGACCTGGAAACATATTACAAAGCTACAGTGGTCAAAACAGCACAGCATTGGCATAAAGATAAATATTCATCAATGGGATAGAACTCAGAGTCCAGAAAGAGATGGTCACCTCTATGGTCAACTGGTTTTTCACAAACCTACCAAGTCTATGTTACTGAGACAGAACAGTCTCTTCAACAAACAATGCTGGGAGAAAAGGATTTCCACAGCTAAAAGAATGAAAGAGGTCCCCCATCTTACTCCCTATATAAAAATCAACTCAAAATGAATCAAAGACCTAAACATAAAAGCCAGGACCATAAAACTCCTAGAAGATAATGTAAGGAAACCTCTACAAGACCTTAAACCTTACACCCCAAGCATGAGCAACGAAAGAAATAGACAAATGGGAACTCCTCAAAATTAAACACTTCTGCACCTCAAAAGCATTTTGTGAGGAGGGTGAAAAGGCAACCTACTTAATGGGAGACATTTGGAAATCACACATCCACCAAGGGTCTAATATCCATGATATATAAAGAGATCCTATAACTCAACAATAAAAAGACAAATGACCCGATTTAGAAATGGGCAAAAGACCTGGATAGACATTTTTGTAAAGAAGAAATACAAATGTCAGGAAAAAAAATGAAAAATATGTTCATCACCACTGGATATTTGGAAAATACAACTCAAAGCTATAATGAGGTATCATTTCACATCTACTAGAATGGCCACGATTAACAGAACAGAAAACTACAAGTGTTGGAGAGGATGTGGAGAGACAGGAATGCTTATTCACTGTTGGCAGGAATGTAGAATGGTACAGCCACTGTGGAAGTCTGTTTGGTGGTTCCTGAGGAAGTTAGATATAGATCTACCAGGTGATCTGGCAATACCGCTACTAGGTATATACCCAGAAGAATTGAGAACAGTGACAGGATCAGACATCTACACACTGATGTTCCTAGCAACATTTTTCACAATTGTCAAAAAATGGAAACAACCCAGGTGTCCATCAACTGACGAATAGATAAACAAATTGTGGTTTATACAGACGATGGAATATTTTTCACCTGTAACAAGAAATGAAGTGGTGAAGCGTATGACAACATAGATGAACCTGGAGGACATTATGTTGAGTGAAGCAAGCTAGGCACAAAAGGACAAATATTGTATGACTTCGCAATTATAAACTAAATATAACAAGCAAACTCATGGAGTTGACAGCTAGTATATAAGTCACCAGAGAAAAGAATGTGATTAGAGAATGGAAAGCTGAGGTTTAATCCGTGCAGAATTGGTAAAAAAGTTGTATATAAATGTTTGTAAATGAATAGGAATGGTGAAAGTACAGGATAGGATTTTTAATTCGTTGTGCTAATATATGGGTATGGTAGTCATTTATTTTCTGTCATTTTTTTTTCTTGGAGAAATGAGAAAGCTTTAATATTGATTGAAGTGATGTGCAATTCAGTCATTATACCAAATGCCACTGATTGCATACTTTAGATAAGTTGTGTGGTGTATGAACAAAAAAAAAAAGGGTAGTTGGGGGAAAATACACCCAGTGTAAGATACAGACTATAGTTAGTAGTAATAGTTTTTTTTTGAGGTATTGGGGTGGGGGACTGAACCCCGGACCACGTACGCGGGAAGCCGGCACTCAACCACCAAGCCACACTGGCTACCCTGATTTGTTTTTTTTTTCATTTGTTTGCTTGTTGTTTATTATTTTTTTGTTTTGTTTTGTTTTAAGGAGGCACCAGGAACCAAACCTGGACCTCCCAGGTGGGAAGCAGGTGCTCAAGCTGTGGAGCCATATCCACTCCCAGTACTTTCATGATGCTCTTTCATAATTTGCCACAAATGTTTCACAACAATATAAAATATTTGTGGTGCAGTGATGTATGGGAGCCCTGTATGTTATACATGTTTGTTTTGTAAGTTCACAACTTTTACTATACACTTATAGTTTATGTACATGTATGAATGAAATACTTCAATAAATTGAACAAAACAAACAAACAAACAAACAAAAAACCCCCACAAACTCTCCAGAATGCAGCACATAGATACGAAAAGATGGAAAAGAGAGAAGGCAAAAGACCTAGAGGGCACAATGAAAAGATCTAACATACATTTAACTGGATTCCCAAAATAATGAGAGAGCAAATGGTGCAGGAAAAATAGTTGAAGAGATAATGGTTAGGAAATTTTCAAAAGGCCATCAGAGATCCCAAATTTGACAAAAATAAAGAAGAAATCCCCATCTAAACAAATCAGAGAAGAAACTTCAGAAAGCTAGATACGAAGACAAGTATCTTAAAAGTAGTCAGAAAATAAAAGGACAGATTATTTTAAAATGAACAACAGTTCAACTTGCAAGAATGAAAGCCAGAAAATGGTGGAATAGCTTCAATATGCTGAAAAAAAAATAGCTGCCAACTTAGAATTCCAGAAACAATAAAAATATGCTTAAGTATGACTGATCAAAGTTGACTTGAGATAAACAAAAATCAAGAGTATTTTTCAGAGGACCTGAAAAAATTGAAAAGGATGAACTCCATTACGTTAAAATTAAGAACTGTTTAACAAGAGTCACCATAAAGCAAGTAAAATGTACAGTAACACAGTAGAAGATGATATCTGTGACACATATAACCAAAGGACTTGCAGAATCCTAAGAGTCATATGAAAAAAGAGACACTCCAAAAGAAAAAAGAAAAAATGGATAAAGAATTTGTAAAGGCATTTCTTAAAAGAGAAAATCGGAGTGGACAGTAAACATATGAAAAAACGATCAAACTCATAGTGATCAGGGAAATTTAATTTAAATTCACAATGAAATACCATGAACACATCTACCAACTGGAAAAAAATTTAAAAGTTTGTGACAATATTATTGGTGGGGACAAAGAGGAGAGAAACACTTAGGTACTCCCATGGGATCATAAACTGTAGAATCATGTTAGAGAATAGCTTTTATGACCAAAAGATTCCACCCTTTGGCATGTACCCTAGAGAAACTTACAGATATTCACCAGGAGACATACAGGAATGTTCATAGTTCCACAGCCCTTAATAGCCACAAATCAAAAAAACCAAAATGCATATCAACAGTAAAAATGGGTAACTAAACAGTAGTATATCCATACAATGCAATAATATATAACAAAACAAATAAAGTACAGCTACAGGCAACAACACAGATGAACTTCAAAGATAATGTTAAGCAAAAGCAAATCAACAGAATATATGTGGTATGGTCTTTTATTTCTATAAAATACAAAAAACAGATAAAACTAAATCATATGCATTCACAGGAGGTTAGCCTGCTAAGAATAGCAAACAAATGATTATTAGAGAAGTCAGAATAATGGTAATGTGAGAGAAATTGGGGTTCTGGGGATGATGGCAATGTTCTAAATCTTGTCCTTGTGGGTAATTAAAATATTTCTTGAAATGGTAATATGTTTACATATCTCACAATAAAAGTTTTTCGACAAAAAGGACTTTTTGCATAATTCTAAATTTTGGGTATATGTAATATTTTAGAACATCTAGCCTATTAGAATAACAGTTCAGCCTTCTAAATTCAATTTAAAATGTATAAATAACTAATTGATATTAACTTGTGATTTTTAAGTAGAGATTTTACTAAATTGTAAGAGGCACTGGAATATTCAAGAGAATGCAAAGTTCTACATATTTATTAAGAGTTTAATTTATTATCTTTATAAGAAATATTTATATACTTGACAAAGGTTTTAAATCAGGGAATTGAAGTTCCTGAAATACAAATTGAATATATTACATTTATAAATGCAATTTAAAATGTTTAAAGTAGTTTAAGCTGTTAAAAGCAGTTGTCTTTGAGTGATGGCACCACAGGTGATTTTCTCCATCTCTCACTTTTTCATTTTTCTAATATTTCTAAAATGATCATATATTACACTTTTGTAGTGAGGACAAAAGCAAAGTTATCCTTTGGGCTAATATGTTATAACTGTACAGTCCCTGAGAAGTTGTGTATGTACTTAAGTATGTCTACTAAACTACTACCAAAAATCCAACATCTCCATCACCTATAATTAAATATATGAAACCTCAAATAGAGATAAGGGCTAAGTCATGGTTCTATTATATTCTAAAGAGGCATAATGGAAAATAATACTTTTGGAAAAGTTAACTTTTTTGTCTTGTTATTAAATAAATCAACATTTCTAACTGGTTAAAAAAAAAAAAAAAAGCCCAAATACTAAAGAAGCTCAACTATCTCAGGCAATGATAAAGGACTTAAAAGATTAAGTTAGTAAAAACTGAATGCTAACACTGACCTAACAGGAATATCTATCATGTAACTTGAGACAATATTTTATAATTTTCTTCTAGTGGAAGCCAAACAAAAAAATATTTTGACTTTCTTTTTGTGAAATAAAAGATAAACTTTGAATATTTCATAAAGAATTCTTTACTATTTATAATCCAAGTATCTTACTATGAAAAATATGTGTTTAATTTACTTTTCAGGATTCCCTTTAGTTTACTATTTTGAATTTGAATCATTCTATTTTGATGATTAATTTTTTTAAATATTGAAGGAAAAATGATTGTTTTAAATATATTTAACATATAAAAACAAATTTATTCTAGGTTTGGTTCTGAAACTTGTGGTCAAAGTAACTTTTCTACTTATATCCATACATCTTGATAGTTGGCTAAGATAAAATCACAGAGATATAAATATGAGAGCTGAAAGGGACTCTAGTGAATGCTACCCTTCCCACCAGGAATCCTATGCTACGATTTATCTTTCCTACTAAATTCTACCTTCTATGTAATATGTTTTCCAATTTAAAAAATATTCAAAGACATACATAACTTCCAATAAGACTTGCTCAAGAAGAGATAACCTGTAGCACTACACAAACTTGATAGATTTTAAGACAAAAGCAAAGAAATTTAATGTTTCAGTCTTGTCGTTACAGGCGAATGCAGTTTCTAGCAGGCCTTTTGAAAAAATGATAATTTATGAGTACTTTTCCCTTATCTAGTACCCAGGGATCGGGAGATCCTTGGATGGAAACGATCAATTTCAACCTCTTAATTTCACATAAAAGGTAGTTCTGGATTTGGAAGTTTAATTAATTATGAAAGAGAAAACAATGACCTATTTCACATACATTACTGACCAATTCATTCTTTCTAGAAAAACTATATTCTGTGAACAGAATAATCTGCTAAGTAGAAACAATTTAAATCAAATCAAAGACAACCTCAAATAGACTATTTCCACCAATGATAAAAATAAACGCTTCACAGTATAGACATTATTATTTTCTTTAAGCCTTTTTTTATTTAGAGATTTTTTCTGGTAAGGAGATATACCAAAGGAAAGCAATTTCACTGGCAGTGAGGTATGTATATATTCTACCAAAATACTCCTTATTTTAATGGTTTTTAACTTTTATTTACATACGAAGTATCAATGCATATCCTTGGTTCAACTCTAGTATTAGCCATACTACATGAAATAAAATGAAATGGTGCTTGCATACAAAACTGTTATTTGTAAAGAAATCTGATTTCAGATTAAAAGAACTAATTTGTTTTTTTTTCAAAGTGTTTAAAACAAGAATCACAATTTATCATGACCAAGACACCTGCACCATATTTTCCATTCCTCACAGCACATTTATTTCAGTAATTCCGTTATGTCGGTTTTAGCATGAGCATAGTGTTACACGATTTTCGTACATATAATCACATCCAAAACAAGTTCTAAAATTTAAATTGTAAACATTCTCATCATATGTATGTAGAAATATTTCAATTGGTGTATTAAGTTTTGCTAACTGATCAAATTTGGAAGAGAATATAAATGAGAAAGCCTATTCTAAATTGTGTAGTGAGCATCATTTATTAATTACATTTCTACAATGTTAAATAAAGAGGCAAACCTGTCCTGTAAGCATGTCATATTTTACGCAAAACAATAAAAAGAAACAAATTGTTAACAAAAGGATGTCTTGCATTAAAGAACATTCGATTTTAAAAATCTATTATGATACAAAAATGTAAAGGGTAATAGCATCTTTGTTGACAAAGTAGGAGGTAGCATGGATGCACCACTTTATTGTCTGAGAAATGCAACTGGAGTAAAGAATATTTCCTTACCACAAATAATTTCCAGGACTATGTACATATTTCTTTTAGAAATATTTGTTTAAACAAATCTTCCTCCTCTTTTTAGTATAAAAAAAACCGTTTCATGTGATTTTAAAAAAACACTTACACATCTAGATAGAATAGTACTCATTGCCCTATTTGAGTGAACAGTCTCAAACTATGAAGTACATGATATTTAATGCCCTAAATTGAGTAAATTTAGTTAGCAGTTCCTGGTATTATACAAAACACTAAATACATACAAACAAAATATAATATCTTATTTTTCTATGCAAGTCTTGTGGGGAATAAACAGAGCCTTGATTCTGGTAACACTGCAGAAAACATAATTTTCCAATAGTCTGTCTATAAGTACCCATGTGCAACAGTTTATAAATGGCTGCTTACATGTAATGATCTTTTGAGTGAACACAGTTAACTGACAAAACTTAGTAAACCTTAAAAACACATCTTCCACTGTATATAAAATATATCGACTACTTACTGTTTTAAGTACTCAATTTGCTCTGATGTCACTATAATTCAATTTTCCCCATTTTCCTGCTTTAGTATTTATAAACGGATAATTTATTGTGGCTTTTTAAAAAAAAGACAAAGATTTCAAATTTACATCCAATTCAAATTTGCTATTTAAAAGGTTTCCTTGTTCTATGAAGCTGCTTCTGCCATTAGTAGAGAAAATGAAGTTTCTGTAATGGAGGCCGGCTTTTTAAGTAGTGATGTGACTTCCACCATGCCAGCTCCAGTCCGTGGAAGATTAGCGTTTACAATGTGTCGCTGTAAGTGCTTAATCCAGTCTTCCTGAACAGACAATGGTCCTCGAAAGACTAGGCCACAAAACCTACAGAAGAAGTTAACAATTCTCTTAACATTACCAATTCCCTTTATTTAAAACCAATCCACAAAATTCCAAACATAGGAGTAAACAATACCACTTATTATAGTACTTGACTAACAGTTTTAAATAAATATGAAGTTGAAATGATTTAAACCAGTACCAAAACTACCCCCAGTTCCTTTATTTATCAATGACAATAAACTCCAGTATTAAGTGGAGAGGTGGGAGCATTATTAGAAAGTTAAAATTAAAGTCTTCAAACCTTATACATCTTAATACATTTAAAACAATAACTATATATGTAAAATGTATTACTTTTTAGGGAAGAGCATTCTCCAATTCAGAATTCCTTAAATTGCAATTATGTCTATTCATGTTTGTGTGTGGTGTGTCTAAGTATGGAAAAGGGTGTGAACAAGTATACAATGCTATACTTAGACATAAAAGGGGAGAGAAAATGTGTTCCCAATAAGAAGAAAGACAAGATATTAAACAAATCAAACCAAACCAAATTTAACCAAACAAGAAAATCAAATAAAAAATGAAACATCATAAAGCCACTTTTATAAATTGCATCATAAGAGTTTCTTGGGTAATAGATAAAACTTAATTCATTAGCTGTTGAAATAAAGTACAATATATTATGAGCTAAGTAAGATTTTAAGCCTATATCCAAAAATTCATCTATAACTTCAATGTTGAGAATGCACCCTCTGCCACAAATTAAAAATCCCAAATAAAATAGCTAATATGTCTTATAACAAAATCTGAAGAAACTGACCAGATTTGACAATATAAGCATGTACCTGCATCGGAGAATGTAAACCTCGTCAGCACCATGAGGTAATGTTAGCATTTTCTTCTTGCTTCCAGATCTTGATCTTGATTTCTTTTGCTTACAATCTAAGGCTAAAAAAGGGAAGGAAAAGACTTAATTTACTTATATATTTCAAACTATACAAATGTACATATATTTCTAAAGAGGTCAGACCATCTAAATCAAGTTAGAAAAAGTTTGCATTTATTTGCCCATCCCTGAGGCATGCACTAATTTCAGCTGAGACTCTAATAGCAGAGATGCTATCTGCTTACATTTTTCTTATACTATTTTTTCAAATAAATGCTTTATCATACCAAACTAGAACTTAAAAAATATATAATTTAAATTTACTATAAATAGGACAATTATCACAATAATGGTAATCTTTTCTCTTATGATCATCCATACATTATTTAAATATCTGGTTAAATCTCCCTTATTTCCACGAAAATTGTAAGTTTTTTATTTAAGATCATCAAATTAAATTTGCATCTGATGATTACTTCATTAAGTACGTCTCACATGCTTTTGAGAATACCAACTTATTAAGAGAATACCAACAAGGTAATAAAAAGCTCAATGAAAAATCAATTTTCATTAAACATTATACTCTGGCCCTACATTTGAGAGGACAAAAAAAAAGTGCAACTTTCATTTTAAAACTCAACCAATCTTGCATGTAGAGTTTCATTTTTATTTTACTAGAAAATAAATATAAATCCAGGCTATATTTGTGTAAGTTTATAAATGGACAAGAAGTTTAATGCTAACTATTCTTGGCATTATTTTCATTTTACATTTTCTGTTACAGCTTATTTTAAAAATATGATTAACAAGGGAAGAAAAGCAAAGATTTTAAAAGTTGATCAAAATTTTAGTGCTTTCTTGAAATTTTTCCTTCAATCACTTATCCTTAAAAAAAAAAGTTTTTTTTTTTAAGATAAGAATAGATAGGACATAACATTTTATTGGTCTTTGGATATAGCTACACCATTTCTTCGGACAAAGGGATGACAGCAATCCAGGGTGCTGCTGGTCAATTAACAAGAAGAGAAAGTAAGAGATTGCTTCTAGGGATCCAAGGGGGAGGGATACAAATGTAACAGAAGAGTTACTCAAATGGCTTTTCTTCTGTTAACCTGTAATGTGAAATCCTCTGGGAAAATTCTAGGTAAGAGAGAATAGGAACTGTGAAATGAACTGTTCAAAGTCCAGATTCCAAAAGAATAGATGCGCCTATCACAAAACCAGTAAACGTAGTCCCTTACAGTAGTCAAGTGGCAATGCTAACAGAAATGTCTTTTAGAAAATTAAAAACCAGAGAAGCCTAAATCTGATTCAAGCCACTGGTTTCAGCTTCCTGTTACCCGTCTATTTAAAAGTAAACTCTAAGACCCACTGAGTCTTTCTTTGCTCATCCTCAGAAGAAGAGTCTAATAAGTAAAGAATTACTGGAAGTCAAGTTAAATATTAAAGAATGGCTAACTCAAGCTAAACAACCAAAATCTGGATTATTTATAAAAATCTTATAAGGTTCTCATTAGTTATCTTGGTTCAGTGCATGGCATATAGTAGGAATGAAACAACTACTCCTGGAGTAAAAAACAAAGCAACTCAGTAATTTAACCTTTTAAAATTTAGACAGTATGAATGGAAATTAGTTCTACCACTATATAATATAGGTAGCATTACAGGAGTACAACACCTCTTCATCATTTGTTTAACTGAATATGCTGTTAGCAGTCACACTTAAATTCTTCATCACAGGTCAAACTCATGCATACTGAATAAGTAAGCAAAATTAGGTTCTTTGCAATCAGTAGGAAGAGTGAGGTACCATTTCCCTTGTAATCAGCACCTTATTTTCCCTAACTGTTTTGTTGAGAAGTTTGAATTTAAGTGGATTTTAAGCCATTCATACACTGAAATGTTCAGATGACTCAACAGGGCTAAATGCTACTAGATGTCAGCTATTTTTTCCTTATAAGGCAAACCACACATAATTCTTGTCTCTGTTGGTGGAACAGGGCAAGTATTTGGTATCAAAGATTAAAGTAAAATCTTACTTTGATGAGCTTGCAGGCTGTCAAAACTGCCACACTACACTCAAACTCATTTTAAAATGCAAATAAATTACTACAGGATATAAATAGAATACATTATAACAATCCTTTAAAAATTGTATAGAATGCTAATGTTACATATGTAAAGTAAACTTCCAGAGAGGGACAGAAAATGGTGGGCAAGTATGCAGGAATGTTTTATCAGTTACAGAGCATGTAAGTTACATTTAGATGCTGTAATACTGTAAAAATGAAAGTAGACTGGACGTGCTTACCCTAAAGTACAGAAATTTTTTTTTTTTTAAAATAGAGAAAAAAAGATAATTTTCTGATTTTTGATGCTGTATGAACTTTACAGAGACTGAAGTTTGGCTGTTTTATGAATGATGAGAACTAAGTAATAAATTAGAATGCCATTTTTGAGGTAGTTGATACCTGAAAGTACTGTGATCTTAGAAAGGAGGACAACTCTGACAGCATATGACATACACTCCAGTACCCAAGACTCCAAGTAAGGTTACAGGAAACCTCATGCACTGGGATTTCTTGGAAACTTAACCATAAGGTAAAGATATAAAAAACCTGGGACCTCCCATAGTTATAAATGACTCAGTGGCTTAATAGCTCCACCTCTAAAATTCTTATCCCCTGAAATTTATTTTTTCAGCGGTGAAATATAAATTCATTTTACAAGAATAGTTTTTTCTAACACCAACCTCCAGCCTCCACCCCTGCAATACTACACAAACATTTAAGGAATATCTGCAGAAAACTGAGTATTTAACATATTAATATGCACATAAAAGGGACATCTATAGGATATCCTCCACATCAGGGGTTCTTAACCTTTTTTGTTCCACAGACCCCTTTGCCAGTCAGGTGAAAACCACGGACCGCTTACTAAGTCCACACTATACTGTGTATTATTTAATAAATATATCAGACCCACACCAACACGTCCCCCACAAGAATAATGTTTTTTTTTTTTCAATTTCAATTCAAGTTCACAGACCCCTGGTTAAGAACCCCTGCTCTAAATGAAAAAGATGATTTACACAAAATGTTCTACTAAATGAAAAACAATGATGAACAAACATGTCTGTTATACAAATGTTCTCATTTAACAGAATGCACTGTATATAGAGGGAAAGCAGTTTTATTTTGGGCTATACCAGAAGTCACTGAAACATTAAAAACAGAACTTTCAATATTTGTGATAGCCAAAGGTTTAGCAAAGTTAGTTACATGAACAATCTGCCAGATAAGTTTGTCATACAACAAAACCTTTCTTGTAATAGGATTTTATTTGTATTTGTTAGTGTAAAAACAAAACAAAACAAAAAAACCTTTTTTCCCTTCCAAAGTATTTGAAATCTAACATTGTATCTAAACTTGAAATTTACAAAAATTACTAGATCATTTTAGAAATTCTTCATTTTCTTCTCCTTGAGTCTAAGTACTTCTTTAGAAAGGCACAAATCCAGTCACTCAAACCTTTCTAAGGTTCCTGGAATTCAGGGTGGCAAAAAATAGTTATGTGATTAATTCAAACCAGAAGACTGTCAAAAATCTTTGAAGTTATCTGAGTTTAAAGGATCTAAATTGCTACTGGGAATATTCTCCTTTTAAGGAGAATAGAGCTATAAGGTCACATACCAAAAATTTTAGAAGATGTCTTTAACTAAAACATCTTTTTTGGTCAAATAGGAATATTAGAGAGAAATTTAACTGATGTACGAACCCTCAAATAGGACACCATACTGCTATGCTATGATATACAACAACAACAACAACAACAACATAATGGTGCCTAAAGCACTAAGCCAGATCAGTAAAAAAGCTAGTCAATAAAATAATACAACAGATACAAATTCGTCTTTTTTTTTTTTGAGACATTATAAAGACTTATACATAGGAAAAAAATTTACTTTCGGCTCTGACATTAAAATAGAATCTTCTGCCCTTTCCATCTTTCTGCCCAATGTATAAAATAATTGCCTCAATGAATTTTATTTTCTTTTTCCTTCTCTACAGAAATGATCTCACAGAATGAGGACACATTTATTTCATAAAATCACCTGAAGCAACTGTGAAAAAGAAACACACCATAACTAAATTAGCATTCACCACCAAAATACTTTTTTTAAAGATTTATTTTTTATTTATTATATATCCCCCCCTTTCTGCTTGTTCTTGCTGTGTTCGTTTCTGCGTTCTTCTGTGTCTGCTTGTCTCCCCCCACTGCAGCGACCCGCCGAGTCAGCTCACCATGCGGCGGCCTGCCTGCTTGCGGTGGCTTGCCCTTGCTCGCGGGGGCTTGCTCGTGGGGACCTGCCCTGCCCGCTCGAGGCGGTCTGCCCGCTCGAGGCGGTCTGCCCGCTCGAGGAGGCCCCCGCAACCGAACCCAGGGTCTCCCCATGTGGTAAGAGCCTTACCAATTGAGCTACAGCCGGTTCCCCAAAAATACTTTTATTTGCAATCATCCTCCCCTGCCCAATTACTTTAAAGTCCCATTTCATGTTTCAATCCTAACTCGTTGTTGGTCCCCCTGGAGTAAAGTCAGATTTAACATAATGACCAGGTTATATATACCCAAAATAAGAGGCATGGTAAAGTCCTACTAATGGGATGAAAATTTCTTCTCCATCTGATTGGCCTGGAGGCAAAAGCAGGTACAAGTTCATTCAGGAAGACAGAAGGTATAGGGATGACATCAATTGGCAAACTATCATTCCACTATCGTTAAAAAGCTGGTGGTAGTAATGGGGGTGGTGAGGTGGGAACAGGATGCAGATATCCTGAAGAATAGACAGTGTGAGATGGGTAAATAAACTCGATTCTAATTGCTGCCACTAATCCTTCAAAGTCATAAGCCCCAAGCATACAAAAGACTGCAAATAGCATTTTCTTTTCCTCAGCCCCAAATGAAAAATAAATGGAGCTTTTATTTCTTAATTTGAAGAAACATGTTAGCTAGGATAAAGTGGTGATGGAGTGGGGGGGCGATATGAGGGAAGCACATTTGTAGAGAAGCCAAACTCTTCTTTTCTTCAGTGTATACTTTTCTTTCCACTCACAGTGCCTACAGGATGAGCTTCATGGTCCAGCACTGGGTTTAATGCTCTGCTGTTGCAGGTTTGAAATTCTTAAGTTTTAAACAAGGGTTCCCACATTTCATTTTGCACTGAGCCCTACAAATTATGTAGCTACTTGAGTATCTACTACCCACAATGAAAAAGGCAGCTCTAAACCCTACTTGTTAATCTCTTGGCCGTTTAATTATCTATTAAGGCCAAAACTGTTAAATCCCCACTCTATGCAGTTCATTAGAATTGGAAAGGGCTTCCTTACTCCTAACATCTTTGCTCCTAACTATAACCCCCAAAAATCAAACCAGTCAGTATTCCCAAAATGTACATAACAAAGCAGTTTAAGTGGTTTATTGTTATGAAAAGCAATGTTCCCCTACCAATCAGGAATTAAGCATACAGATAAACAATTAACAACCTCAGAAGTGTTTATTTTCATCATCATTTTCTCTTCATATTTTCACTCTAAAATTGGGAAAAAATTTTTCATTACTCTAACGGTCATTAAAGTTTCCATTTCCATTTACTAAAAAAACAACAACCAACCCAGAATTACAGAGCAATCAGTGGCAAAAGTTAATTAGATCCTGCATGTCTTAACATTTTACCTGGAAGAGGACAAAATGCAAAATTTCTAAAGTGAAAGCAGCTTTCCTTTGCTTTATCCTAAAAAGGCTTGTAGTGTAACAAGTATTAGTCTAATAGAGACACGTAGCTTGAGTTTGTTCTATAAAGTAGCAAATTATCTTTTGTTCTATAAAGTAGCAAATTATATTAAGGATAGCAAACACCATTTTTATGCTCTGTTCAAATAAAGAATTAAAGCAAATGAGGGTAGCTGAACTAAGTCTTGGGTCTACTTGGGAGAAGACAAGGTACACACAATTTATAGATACCTCTGCTATTTCAAAGTAGAGAGGGTGATTAATGAAATAATATTCTGAGCAATATATTCTCAAGATGTGAAGGGAAAAACATAAACATAAATGATACTTTAAAATACCTATTGATAAAATTCGCACATTTTTATAGACAGAGAAACTAGAGGCACACTAGTTTTACCAGCATACAAAAGGTAAAAATAAATATACCCATTCTCTCTGAAGGACTCATGCTACAAGATGCTTACTGGTCAGTTAAGAGTTAATAAAACAACAAATTATTTCTTTGTGGTAACAAGTAGGAAAAAACATTTAAAAGTTTCCTTTCAATATGTTGGACTAGAATGTTGTTTTATTAGTAATATAGGTTCTTGTTACCAAAATCAACTACTTTTCTAAGACTGTAACACCTAAAATTGGAATAAACATTCAAATACCTAATAATAATTTTTCTTTAAATGACATCTGTTTAGAGCTACCCAAGTATAATCACACTTCCTGCCCCTGAAAGTCTAGAAATTCTAAAGTATTTTATATGTACTAGGAAAAAAAATTTTTTTATTATAAAATTAAAGTAAGGAAACTACTTTAGAATTCCCTTTATCTTCAATATAAGTATGTTCAACTGAAATTAGATGGAGCTCACAATAACTACACTAATATATC
>PVKH010017781.1:0-15312 GCA_004027955.1 Chaetophractus vellerosus | reverse complement strand
CATATTTGAGACCTGTGGTTGACTTACAATCAGCATCTGCAAAAATAATATTGGGACTTTTTCCTCCAAGCTCCAGAGTTACTCTCTTCAAATTACTTCGTCCAGCTGCTTCTTGGATAAGCTTTCCAACCTGAAAAAAGGAAATGTAGAGAAGTTTCACACGCCTTGCAGTACAGTCAGTGGTCTCACAGCCAGCTTTGGGCAACGATGGGATGCAGCAGTAATGGATTCAGCAAGGCAAAGTAGCCCACTAAGTAGCACAGAGGCAGCTCATCATGGTCAACTAGGGTGGACAGGGTATAAGTCAGTTGGGATGCAGTTTAATGTCCATGCTTATGTGACCTGGATTATGGAGGTAGCAAGGAAAAGGGGGCTAAATCTGAATTCCTAATCACTGAAAGATTTCTCTAAAGACAACTGGTAGAGATTTCCATCACTGCACTGTGGTCTTTAGCCTTGGAGTATGGACTCCAGAAAAAGCCAAATTGGCTCTGCCTAAAAGGCATGATGAATGTTAAATTGTTCACATATCCTCCAAAATGCCAAAGATGACTCTTAACATATGGTCCAAAGAGACTATCAATATTATACCTTTGCCTCTGCTTAGGGCTATATATACAGTAAAAAGATTCCAGGCAGCTAACAATCTTTCTTTACTGGTGTATTATTGTAAATGTCTACTCTATCTAGAATCCAAGCAAACAACAGGCTGAATTTGGGGAAAGCATTTGTCATTCAGAAGACTCAGATATCCAATGAAATTGAAACTGTCAATGTGGAAACAGGAATGTACCACTTAGATCCCCTGTTCAAGGAGGAGCTATTGCTCAGTGGCTGGGAGTGCTGTCAGAAGCCAGCCTCCAGCTGTCAGCTCCTTCAGGGTCTGCTGTAGCTGAAGAGAGCTACCTCACCTGAGGGGATGCCCTGCCTCAGGGGGTCCATATCCAATGACGGATAGCAGCAGGAGTGTAAAAGCCCAGCCCTTTCAGTCCACCACAGGAACAACTGAGGGACCATATACCCTCCATGGCATTCCATGTGGTTTGCTGAGGCTCTGTTGGGCCTGCGTTGCAGTTGGTCTCAATCCACTTTAGCTGGGATCCTAACAAATATCCTGAATGCTAAACTCCATCTCAGCGACTGTCTCCAGAGCACCTGACCTACAACAGAGTGCTGCTCTACTGGAGAGCGGAGGTCGTTTTATAGAAAATGAGAGTCACCACAGAGGTTCACACAGGCATTTTAGTCTTGTTGAAAGGAAAAAAATGCTACTTGTGCCTGGAATTCTATTGAAAATTAAATGTTTAAGAAGCCTGGATATGAGAAATGCTGAATTTATGTTTGACCCCTCTGGCCCCTTTGTTGATTCCCCAAGTAGGACTGATAACTCCTCAGACAGTAATGAGTCGTGGTTAAGAGAAAAAGCTGTGGAGCCAGACTGCCTGGAATTTTGTTGTTGTTGTTGTTCTATCACCTACCAAGTGGATAGTAACACTGGACAGTTTACTTACTTTCTCTGAGCCTCAGTTCTCTCCCCTGTATAGGGGGCTAAAATTAGTATCTATCTCAGAAAGTAATCGTCCCGAGGCTTGGGGGTTTAACATCTACAGCACTTAGAACCCAGTCTGGCATATGGAAAGTGCCTACACATACACATGTTGACCATCAGCAGGTGTGGGAAGCCAGGGGCCACCTCTTACACCATGTTCAATGGAGGGAAGCACACTGAATTGAAGGAGAAGTACAGACAGACCTGACAAATTAGGACTCCTCCCAAATCTCCGAAACTGTCTATATATATACTAATTGCTTCAGAGAAACTCTCAGACTTTCCCCCAGTCTCTAATATTACTCATTAACTTGATTAAATACTTTAGTATTTTCATTATTACTCTACCTCCTTGCAAAAAAAAATTAGAAAACATACCCTGATTCTGAGGAAACCTAACCTTGGGGAAAACAAAGTGATGTCGCTGAAACAGGTAGAATTAAGAGTTTCATAGTTTGCAGAACAACGTTACTTATCAAGATATTAGGAAATCCTAATATCCAGTGCTAAGAGATTAATGAGAAGGCTTCTGCTCACCAGCCAAACCCCTCCTTCCTTGCCTTTCACAGTTGGTATCTCTTCTACTTAAAGGTAAAATCTCTAGGAAGATTGTGGCCTCAAGAAAGGCCCTGTTCCCAGGCAAACATGCTCTCTTCCCACCAGGAAGAAAATAAGTATACACAAAGGAAAGGCGTATCTGGCCCTCTGTTTTGGCAAGAGAAGGGCAGTCAAAGTGAAAAATATGACTGGAGCCTGGGACCCCTACTAAGAGAGGGGAAACCCACACCTAAGGACAAGTCGGGAAACATCAACATCTTGACTTAATGCCAGCACCAAGGGGGAATCACTGATAAGACTATCATCTGTGACTGCCTGTTTTTCTGAGGAATTTTAATATGCTTGGCTCTCTCTGCACCAGGGGAATCCATATAAATAGATGGGGACTCATTTTAAAGTCCAGGGAAGTTAAACAAACTAGTACTTTCTCAAAGAAGACAATCGCTGAAATTCCTGAACATATTATTATAATCATAACAAAACTAACATTTATTGAGTCAGTTTGTGTCACGCATTTACATGCACTGACTCATTTAATCCTCTCAAAACCCTATGAAGTAGGTACTATCTCATTTTAAAAAAGAACTAACTTATTAATTGCCAATTAAGGAACATTACCAGGTTACCCAGCTAATTAATAGCAGAATCTGTTGTTGTCTGTGCAGGCTGACTCCAGCGCCCAAAGCCTGAATTGCTCCGCTCCTTTCCTTGTTTCCTCTCAGCATTCCATCCCATTCTGCCTTCCTTTCTACATCTACTGGGCACCGAATGTGTGCCACAGACCACTCAAGGCCTTATCCCTGACTTCCAAACTGCTTTCAAAGCAGGAATTTCACTTATTCTAAGCCCAAATACTTGTCACAAATCATCAGTTACAAAATTTATAGTTTGCCTTCAGATTTACATCTAAAAGACAAACAAAAGCAGGGGAAATCCAGGGTTTTCTGCGTAGCAAGATACTGGAGAAATGTTTGCTGTTGGTAAAGAGAATGCTGGCATGGCTGGCATTACATTTCTGTTAGCCCTAACCCCTCACATTCATCAGACCACTGCTCTAGGCTGCCCCTGGGAATGTAGTCCAGTGATTATTTTCATGACTACAGTAACTATACAAAAGCCTTGCTCAGTCTACGGTCATCAGAGAAGAACACCTAAGAATAATTTTTCTTGCGTCAATGTTTTGCCAACCTTTCCTTAGAAACCAAATTTGTGCTAAACACTGCAGGGCAAATCTCAGATAAAGAATGTCTTTCCTCTTCATCTTTTGAAGAAGGTCAAGTTCCAGCCCAGCCTCAAGGAAGAACTAAGTATGTTAGGCCCTGGGAGGACCACTTGCATATGGAGTGGCCTTAGGATACTGCTGAAAAGCCCCTTTTCACCAATCTCCTTTATTCAATACATATTTACACTTCTATGTGCCAGGTGTGGGGTTGGGCACAGTCCCTTATCAACAAAGAACTCACAGCTATTGAGGACTTCCATGTACAGCCAGCAAGAGATCAATAAATAGAATCCACTGAAAGAAAAATCTGGGTCTAATTAATTCTAGAGTTGAACAGATTAAATCATGGTTCTGTAGTACTTTATTAACCTAGGCAGGCCATTCTGGTGCTAACCCTCAGTTCCAGGTCAGACTCTCTTTGGAGAATGTATCACTACGCATGAATTCTCCTTGTGGAGTGAAGCCAGGATAAGGGGCCTCTAGCTAGTCGCTCCTCATTATCATTTCCATGAGGGATGAGGTGGGTGAAAGAAGAACAAAAGCAAGAGATCTGCAAATAACAGATGCAATTCCAGAGCAGGGACACCTAACAGGAAAAAAAGTAATATGTTTAAAAACAAAATGTTCAAGTGAGAACTGGCTCCATGTCTACCTCAAAAATATGGGAGGTCCTATGCAAACCAAGTTAAAACATTACTTAAATACACTCCATTCTAAGATTTCCAAAGTCAAAATCCATGAGATTAGAAGATCTAATAAGGATTAAATTAGAGACATGAAACAAAGGCCTGCAATTTCCTGGCCCTTCTTAGATGGAGAGGTATGAAATGTTTGGTGCCTTGGGGACATGTGCGAAACTGGTCATATTTGACTCCTGCATTCAGGATCAGAAGGTGGTAGGGCACAATGAGATAACTGAGGCTGCAAGGATGCACAGGTATTCTGAGTGGTGAAAAAGTCAAGTTGACAAGGACAGATTTTACAAAACCAAGCTCTCCTCTGATAAAATAGGCAGTTTATACGATGAACCAGAAAAATATACAGCTTGAGAAACTAAATCCTGTACATAGTGTGAATGTAGACTTAATAGGATCAAGGCACAGAGACTAAATTTTGAGTTCATCACCATCTTTTTTTTTCAAGTTAGAAAAGACTTTAGAACATACTTTTATTATACCTCTTAGCCCACTGCTAACAACCTGCCTGATAAATTATAGCCATATTCAGATTTATGGACTACGGTTTGGCCCACAAGAGTCAGAAGAACTAGGTATTACAAACTCTGACTTGGCTACTAACCAACCTCCAGTTTGGGGAAGCCATTTTCCCTCCCTCTCTTCATCTACTCAATGAAGGCACAGGCCTGGCAGCAAATCTGTCCCTTAATATTCTAGTTAACCAAAGGAGTTAGAAAAGACCAGACTGGACTCCTGCAGCCGCTGCTTATTCTGAGAATCTGCCCACAATTCTGTGTTTTTCTTGTCTTATGGAGCAGAGTAGCTTTTTACAAGGGCACCACAGCTGCACTGAATGGCAGAAAAACCTCATTTTTTTAAAGTTTCCCAACACAGAGCTCATTATGAAACAGTAAGTGATGGTGTTCTCATCATGTGGTTTCTTCACTTCGCACTCCCTGCAGAGTTTCTCAGCTGTATCTGTGTACCCCAAACAGGCAAGGGCAGTGAACTGGGGGCTCCCCCACACGTAATGGAACTGGGCTAATTCTCAGCAGGGATGCTGGCATGGGTCAACCCTGACTCCCATCCTTGTTTTGAATAGGCTTCAAGATTGATATCAGGAGTATCCTTGGAAAAGCCACAACGTATCAAAATCATGTTCAGGGAAATGCAGCAGTGCAGGAAAATGCAATTTGGCATTTTTCAGAGAAAATAATTTATTATAGTGGACAAAAAAAGAAAAAAAGAATGTGAAAGGTTTTTCATGTCTTCTTTATTCAGAGCAGTTGTGCCCTGAACTGAGTTTCTAAAGTTGGGTAAAATTTTTCTTTTTATAAGTAAATATGCAGATTAAGGTAGATTTCTTCGCAAAATACACCACCTTTTTTAAAACAGAAAAATAAATCTCTAGTAAAGATCCCAACAAACAGGCTGAAGATGCCTCTTTCTACAATATTTTTTCATTTTTAAATCCAAATGAAATTGACACTATGCTTATTCCCTCCTTCTCTTCTTTCTTAATTTTCAGTGTTGTGCTTCCTGGTTCTGACTGTGATAGAAGCAGAGATGCCAAAAGTACATGTAATTGGATATTTCTTGTCTTTCTGCAATATCCAGAAATAATAGGCCAAATCAATCTGTTCAGATTCCCACCAGAAAGTAACAGGACCAAGCCATCCTAAGCATCCTTTAATTTAAATGGTAACTGCAATTTCAAAATTTTATTTGTGAACTTCAGATTATGGAAACCAATATGGCTGCAAACTTATTTTCCAGCCTTCTTTCTTACCATTCCCACCATCACACATCCATCACTCCAGCCATACGAAACCACATACTCTTGCTGGAACACGTGCCTGTGTCTTTGTATAAGCTGTTTCTTCTGCCTAAACTGCCTTTCCTCCTCTCACTTACATGATAAACTCATTTTTACAGACCTAACTCTCTACCACCAACTCTGAGAAGCATTCCTGACCCACCTTCCCCTTTGAGTTTGGTTTTCCCTCTTCTGTGACCCTAGAGCACTTTGTACTTAACTCTTGCACTGTTTTTGTTTAATAGCTGTCTTCCCCACTGGATTGAATCTGAGAGAGCAGGGACTCTATCTTACTCCTTTTTGAAAATATGTGTATGTACACACAGAAGACTTGAAGTAACATTTGTTGAGCCAGAACGTGACGGCTGCTCTTGAAGTCTCTGGTAATCAGAGTATCAGGTCTTAAGGAAAGAGAGATGAGAGACAGGGACACAGAATGCCTACACCCCAGGCTTGGCCTTGCTGTAACTAGCAGAATGATCTCGAGCTTTCCTCTTACTTATCTTTGGCTTTCATTTCCTCTTCTCTAATGAAGGGGATGGTTTTAATGCTTCTAAAACTGGCTGCACCTTAGAAATCCCAGGGCTCTTTTCAAGTTTTTCTATGTCTGGGCTCCATCCTCAGAGATTCTGATGATCTTAGTCTAGAGAGCGGCAAAGGTATTTTTAAAAAGTTCCCCCAAAAGATTCTAATGCACTGCTAGGGTTAAGAACCATGGGATTAAATAGTATTTAAGGCTATTTCTCTCATACTTGTCTCTTTAACTTTTCATCTTTGGTTCTATTGAACAATTGTATAACATTATCATTTATTGAGCACCTATTCTCACAAACAGTATTTTATTTAATCTTTGCACCAATCCTGTAAGGCAAGAATTATTACTACATTTGATAGTTTAAAAAAAAACAAAAAACCAACAAACCAAGGCTCAGAGAGGTAGAGAATCACTTGCTAACAAGTACCTAGAGTGGCAGAGCCAGGACTGGACCAGAATGCTGACACCCGGCCTAGGGGTCCTTTGACTCCAGCACAGCTTCTCTCTGTGGTTGACACTGCTCTTCTCCAGATGTTCTCCTGGGAACTAGGTCCCCTCTCCTATAAGTAGGATGTTATGAATTCAACATACTATGATGCTATGAGTTAAATAAACTATCTAGTCATGACTAACAGATTCTAGAACAATTGCCTGTACGCTTAGCCAAACTTTTGTTACATAAGAGTCCTTCTTTCTATTTCAGATCAACAAAAAAATCAAGATTTTGATTTCTTGGTCTGCTTTAACAAGAAGTATGCAGTATTCAAATCACAAACCAGCTGAGCCAAAAGGATGGACATTTTAGCACTTCTTCATACTCAGAATGAGCTGAGGAGAGAAAGCTACTGCAGAATCTTTGATTAAGCATAGTTATAGAGTAAATCCAGGAATCTCAGCCGGCAGGCAGAGATGCTAGCATATTTTTCTTATCTTTCGGTTTTAAGTGTAAACAGAAAAAAAAAAAAAAACAAAAGAAGAAAAATAATTAAACCTATATATCCAAAAGTTCTGTCACACCAAACTCAGTATTTTTTATTCAAATGCTGGATGATTCAGTAGTGGACTCATACAACCTTAGAAAAAGAGCCTACGAGCTATTTAAAAAAAAAATAGTTAAAATTGTAGCAGGCAACTTCCCCGACCTACAAAGAGGAACGAGGCTAAGCAGAGGAGAGAGCTGACACGATTCATTACTCAAGCAGCAGACATGGTGTCTTTATCATGCTACATGACATTCATCTCACTTAGGAAATGAAAGGGGAACCCCGGCTGTGTAAATTAGAATCAGTGATAATACAGCTGTTAGCTACAAACATTTGTTTGGCATGACTCAATCTGGACTCTCCCGTAGTTTGCTTTGATGGTCTCCCTACTATCTTGTTGACTAATGATGAAATCATGGTTTGTTAATCTAACTGAATAAAGAAAACACCCTACCAAGCGAAATGCAAACTGTTTTCCTGTACTTTATTGAGACTGTTTATTGACTCTATGTTTATAAGAGTCCTTTCATATTCACTTACTAAATATTTACATGCATTGTTTATGTATTTAGCTGCATAAGGAGAAATTAATCCTATCTTTAATCTGAGGCTCTCTGTTTGCTTTTGAAAGTCCTTTTGCTAATGAAAAATGGAAAGCGGCCACCTCAAATAAGCTTCTTGTTGCTGACTGTTCCAGACATCTTGTGGTATATCAAGAAGTCTCATCTCCCTGGAGTAATCATAACAGGAGGAGCCATGGTCATATCCATATTTAAATGACATGTTCATTCTGGAAGAATCTATACAATTTCCCAAGTAGCCTACAAAGTGGAAAAGGATAGATGGGTAAAGAAATAAAAACCTAAAAGCTGAAAAGAGGTTTGGGGACTTTGTGCTCATTTGATTTGCCTGTGAAAATTCTCCACAAACCTACCATTAATATGGATAATTATAAGTTGGTTTTCATTTTCTAGACAAATGCTTCTGTCAGATGTCCCTTACTGTCTGCCAATGATGTCATTCCAGAGAAGAAACTAGGAGATACTTCCAAGGCCATGGGATTAGTTCCCCTCCATGTGAATGTAAGTCTCTCTAGAGAAAAGGAAATATCAAATGTAGACACTGTTGGGAAAATTTAGCTGAAAACTTGCTCTACGCATATTGCAATAAACTAACTCACTGTCATGAGTATTCTTAACAGTGAGACACCTCACAGGGTAACCTTCCACCTCATTCTCTTTCTCAGATTCTCACTTCTCTCTTTCTCAGATCACCATTATATATCTGCATCTTTGAAGATTACATATTCAGTTTTTTATGTGATTCCTGTAATGATAAAGAATTTCCTATGTTATTATAAAGCTGCAGTAAACAAGATAGTATGGTGTTGGCAAAGGGACAGGCACATAGATCAATAGAACAGAATAGAGTCCAGACATAGGCCCACAAGAATATGGACAACTGATGATTGAGAAAGGAGCAAAGGCTACTCAGTGGTGAAAGGATAGTCCTTTCAGGAAACAGTGCTGGAACTATTTTCATCCATATTCAAAAAGAACTTTGACCCATAATCTCATAATGTACACAGAAATCAACTCAAAATGGATCATAGACTATGGCAGATTGAAATTATTTTAAAAATCCCCAAAAAATAATGATTATATTTGTAAGCTATTCCTCTGGATGTGATACCCTTTGATTGCATTAAACTCAGCTGAGGGGCCTTTGATTAGATTACTTGATAAGATCAATTTAGGGCTTTTGATTGTACTATGTCAGGGAGGCATGACTCAAGTTGAGTCTCTGCCCCCTTGCTGCATCTGTGTTCAATTTCCATTACTTGTAAGGACTTCAGGCATATTGAATTAAGGTCCACCTTTGTTCAGTTTGGGCATACTTTAGCTGATAACATCTTCAAAGGTCCAATTTACAAATGGGTTCACATCCACAGGACCAGGGGTTGAGACACAATTCAATCCCTAAAGTCTTCTGGACCCCAAAAAGACATGTTCCTCCCACATGCTAAAGACATTCATTCCATCACAGCATCCCAAAAGTTTTAAGCCATTTTAGAACAAAGCTATATCCGAAGTCTCATCAAGGTCAGTTATGGGTGTGGTCTGTTCTGGGGCAAAATTCCTCTCCCTCTATGGACCTGTAAACCCTAAAAAGCAAGTTATCTGCTTCAAGTATACAATAGTGGGACAGGCATAGGATAAACATTCCCATTCCAGAAGGGAGAAATTGGAAGAAAAACAGAGGTTATGGGTCTCAAACAATCCAAAGCCCAGCAGGGCAAACTCCCTGATATCTCAAGGTATGAGAGCCCTTTGTGGCTTGATTCTTTGTCCTCTGTGCCTGACAGAGCAGCAGCCCCAGCCCTTTCAAGCACTTGTGCAGTAGCCATGCTTCCTAAATGCCAAGGCACAAGTTCCTCCATCTCCAAGAATTAGGGTGACAGCACTTTCTCTGAACAATGGGATGCATGGCCTGCTTCCTCCAAGCACCAAGTTAGATGGCCTGGCCCCTCCAAGTGCAGCAGGACACCTGCCCTTTCCACATAGCTGGGTGGTCCCTCTCTCCTAGCCTGACGTAATCTTTCAGTCCAGATGTTTGTTACCATGGTTCTGCCCTTGAAGTCATTCTTCCTTTAATTTGGCCCTTCTCTGTCCATTTCAGTCCAGGCTGGCAGTGGTTCTGATCATACAAATTTTGCAAAAACCATGTTGGCTTTGCATGCAGTTCAAGTAGTCCAAACCATCAGACAAGAGAATTTTCCACAGATCCTTCCTGGATAACTGTTTCCAATCCTGACTTCCAATTAAATGGCTGACTGGATCCATGTTCAGCCACACCTTCTTAAGCAAAGGGGTGTTCAGTTAAACCTTAACATGTTGCCCTGTCTTATGATAACTCACTTCCCAAAAGCTCAGGGTGGTTGCTGATAGAGTCACTTCTGGCCTTAGTCTCAGAGCACACTATCTGGAGAGGCTCAGATTGTTCTGAACCATCAATTTCTTATTTCTTTATGCCTAAGAGTTCAGTTCTCAGCTTAACCCTTTCCTCTCACATTTTACTTTAAGCTGCAAGAAGGAAGGTTAGTTTGGAAATAACCTCAGCTAAACAGCCTAGTTTCATGTTCAATTCGATATCAGAACACAATTTTGCCAAGTTCTCTACCACTTTCTAACAAGGATCATCTTTCTTCCAATTTCCAATAACACATTCATCATTTCCTTCTAGGGCCTCATTGGAAGTATCCTTAATGTCCATATTTCTACCAACAGTCTCTTCAAAACAATCTAGGCTTTTTCTGTCAAGCACCTCAACAATTCTTCTAGCCTCTACCCATTACCCAATTCCAAAGCTGTTTCCACAATTTTAAGTATTTGTCATAACATAGCAGCACCAGGGGTTGTGACCTGAACATGCCTTTTATGGGGACATGATTCAATTCCCAGCAAATGGCATGTGCAAAGTCACAGAAATGTGAAATGCCACATATTTTGGGATTTGCAAGCAGTCTGGTAAGGCTATATTGAGAGGAAGGTGCAGGAGATGAAGTTTGCAAGAGTTTATTACTCTAGGGAGTCTGGTAGGAGATGGACATCCAGGTAGAGATGTACACTGTGCAGTCAGAAACAGAAGTTTGGAGCTAAAAAGAGAGGATAATAATTCTAAGGGAGTTGTTTCTGGGCAAGATCCCAAATGAAACAGTGTTGATTCACTCATTTGATTATTTTACATTGATAATTAAAAACCTAAAAGGGTCCAAATTGATCAATTAGTTTGTGATAGCTGAAAAAAATTTCAGACCAATGGTTTTATGGGGAAGGAAGAAGATTGGATTGGGAAATGGTAGTCAATTACCATGTTCAGAAATTCATATTTATGACTTGAGTGAATCTTGAAACTTCCCTAGGAAATAATGGTTTTGTGTAGATAAGGTCTAAGTCAACAAAAAGAGCTAATGAGGAAAACTGATCAGCCAAGCTGGTAAAGTGAAATTTCTTAGGAATTCATCAGCTGATTTTCTGGCTCCCTTGAACAAGATGTGTAGAAGGGGGCATAATGATGCCATGGCACTGGAGCTATGCTAAGCCTACAAAATCCTCTGGGGAATAGGCCTGGAACACAGAAAGAAGAGGGAGGAATAAGTTCATGAAGAACTTTGGTGAATTCACCAAGAATCAGCTCTATGCTCTGTGTGGGTAAGCCTCGTTTGCTCATTTGTGAAGTAAGGGGTGACTTGAGGGCAGCGTTATATACTAGTACCTGCCACACAGTAGGGAATCCAAATGCTTACTGGATGAGGGGAAGCTTACTTCTAAGATTATCCAAGTTATCCTTCTTTTGTAGCTAGAAAGCCAGCCCCTTAGTACCTTGCTGGGCTCAAGGGCTACTCCAGTACATAAGGAACAGGAATAAGGGGAAACATAGTTAATTAGACTTAGACACAGTGAAAAGAGGTATAGGAGTAGCTGTATTACTTGTTAAAGAAGTGGAGCTTACGGAAATAAACCTACTATTTTACAGTTGCATTGTATGAGTTAACAGCTTCTTTCTGGTAAAATAGAATCAAAATAGAATTCTGCTCACATGTCAATTATTTCACCTACTTTCAGTCAGCATTTTTACCACGTTGTCAATACTGTATAGTGTTTTGCTGTGTGTGCAAACATTTAGAAATGTTTGGAAACTTTTAATAAAACACTGGCCTTTGTTGAGTAATTCATGAATGTAGGGGATGCTTTGGACTATGTCCTTGCTATGTTAAACTTATTTTGAATTCATTTTTTCCTGAAGATGCTTAGGAGAAATATGACTTTTGGAATGAAACTGTAGACATAGCAGACAATGTGAGTGGTAGCTGCCATTTTACACAAATCTTTTGTTTTAGCATGGATTAACAAGCTCACAGCTGTGTCTTTTTTCCTTAAATGGGCCTGGGAACATATTCTGGGGTGTGACCAACTATGCAAATTTTGTGTAAACTAGTAATTCTTTAACATTAATGACTAAGAGAACTTATTAAAATAAAAATTCCTGGACCACAGTTTCCAATGTTCTGATTTAGAAGATCATGGATGGGGTCTGGGAACGTGCACTTTAGTAAGCACCTCTGCCCTCACCTCTCCCACCATGGTAGGTGGCTTTGAATCAAGTGGTCCTTGAACAACTGTAGAAAAACTACACTTTTCTGCAAAGAAATTTCTCCCTAAACCAGGCTTCAATTCTGGCAAACAAAAATTGATGAAGAAGTGGCCCCAATTCTAGGCCACAGGCAACAAGTCCTAAAAGAGTTCCTTTATGGGGTATCAGGAGTTCTCTTTCAGTCCTACTTTCTAAATCTAGTATACTATTCCACCTAAAAAAGAAAAAGGATTCAAATTCAGTTTATCCAAGCAAGTACCCAGGCAATCTTCCAAAAAAGTGAAATAGAACAGCAAACACCAAAAAGTAAACATTTATTAGAAGATAAAAGTATTTGTAAAATATTTATAAAAGCCACAAAACAAACAAAAGGGAAGTAAAACTGACAGAGGAGAGCAGGAATTAGTTTTCAACAGGCATATCATTTGCAAATGGAAATTTCAGATTCAACTACTATCCACTGAGTTCTTAAAATACGCCAAGCAACATAATTGGAAATTTCAAATATATTATCTTAATTAATCCACAAGCAAACCTAAAAGAAGTTATTCATAGCCTTTCTTAGTGGATGAAGAAATTAGAGATCAGAGACTGAATAATTTGCCAAAGGTCACACAGCAGGAGAGCTGAGAATTCATCCAAAGTCATTTGAATCCATTGCCCTTTCTACTATACCACACATCCCCAAACATAAATTGTTGTATAAGTTTCATTTAAAAGTAGGTAAAAAACCAATGACAGCTAACATTTACTGATAATTTACTAAATACCAGGCTCTATGCTAAGCACTTGGTATATTCTAGCTTCTTTGGCCCTCAAAATCACTCCATAAAGTTGTTACAATCACTGCCAATCTACAGATCTGAGGCCTGGAAAGATTAAATAATAACATGTACTGTGAACAAACCCATTCAACCATAATAAACGTTTAAATTCTGTCTAGTTTTCTGATATGGATCTGACTTAGCTTAGCCTTAATTGCTTTTGAAGATTTTTAAAATTTCTTATTGAAAAAGTTTGATTTTCTGTAGCGTTTTTTTTTAAGAGAGAGAGGCAAAGAATGGTGTTGTGATAGAGAGTTCTTTTAAGCTTTCATTTAGCAAAGACATGGGTACTTTATTTTCCTTTAAGAGTCAAAAAAATGCTAAATTAACTTAAACTGAACCAAATTAAAGCTGTAAACTTCCTAAATAATCCAAAGTTCTAAAACCATGTCTCTTTTTTCCTAATCAGATTGATCATTAACCATTCAGCTAAGGAATTCCCTTTGCCTATGATAAGCCACTGGCATGGTTTTGTAGATGGAAATGGACATGGTCTGAATGTGGTTGAGAATAATATAATCTGAGGAGTAGAAAGAAAATTTATGGGAAACAGCCACAGGGGGATACCCGATATTTTACCTAGCCTTTGCATACGTTTGTGTCCCTTATTTATTAAATACTTTCACTAGAACACTGAAATTAGGTGTTTAGCAGTCATTGAGCATCTAATGTCCAGTGTTGGTTCACTCTACCAAGTGTTCAGTGCACCAGGATATCAGACAGACACTAACACATCAATATGTCCCATCTGTTGGGGTTTCGTTTCTTAAAGCTTATAGAGATAAGGCTTTTCACTTCCAATTAAAGAAACGTTTAAGGATAGATACTGAATTAGTATTAAAGCCACAGCTCTGGAGTTTAAAAGCCTGCTAAAAACAGAGCTGCCTGGAATGATAAAAAAATGAAAACTGCATTTGCTATTGAGAGGCAACAGTGAAACCTAATACCCCATTATGCAGTCCAGCAAAATATGTATCAAGCTTTTTTGAAAGTGATGGTCCTTAATATCAGGCAAGGGAAATGATTCAGAGAATTGAATGATACCAATACTTGTTGATTATCTGCCAATACCTAGCAATACATCAATTCATAAGGGTCTCCAAGCTGGCATCCCTTTCCTCTAAGTTCTTTTTGTACTCTGGATCCCATAGCACTACAACTCTGTTTTCTCCAAAGATTGCTGGTAAGAGAAAAGGAAGACAGACCAAAAATTTCCCTGATGTGTATGTTAACAATTGTGGAAGTAAGATGTAGATGTTTTTCTTAAAATATTATCTTTTAGGGAAGTCATTTTTCATTCAAATTTAAATCTCTCAAACTAATGACATTTCTCCTTGATTCACAGTTACATTTGTAAGCCATGTCAAACGAGAGCAACTTCAAAATCAGGAAATTTTAAAGTAAAATGGTACAGAATTCTTATTCTCTTCTTTCATGCTCCCATACAAACCTCACTGTTAGTTAACTATTGATCGACTTTTGCCTGGGGTAAAAGATCTCACTTTTGCATCATCTCTAAGGTCGAACACAATGCTTAGCATTCATTTAATAAATGCTCAATAAATATTTGTGGAATTGACTTCAGAGAGCTTGGGTTTAAACTTTTAAGGCCTATATCAGAGAATATCAGATGGAAGTCCTACAATGTGTTAGATGAGATTTAAAAGGACAGTTTTAAGTGAATTTTAGAAAAAAGGAAAAATTGAGTAGAACATAGTGTCTATGATCCCTTAGAATTAGACATTTTGATCATTCTTTCAATGAAGGATGTTCCACTGAGAGATTATCCTTCCTTCCTGTGGTGGTTTGAGTTTGAATTGATTGTGAATTCCAAAAATATAAATTGGATTGTGTTTGTAGGCTCATCTGTTCATCTGGGTATGATTGAGTTGTGAGTGGGGCGTTAATTGCCACATCAGTGAGACGTTGAGCCCCACCCCTCGGTGGGGGTGGTCTCAAGTAGAAGCAGAGATTAGAGAGAAGCAGAGAGCAGA
>PVKH010017780.1:0-15320 GCA_004027955.1 Chaetophractus vellerosus | reverse complement strand
TGGATGTTGCTTTAGTCTTTTCTACTGGGTGATGTTTGTGTGGAAGTTTATCAGGTTTTCTACCTCTTCTCCTTAGGTCCCTATTCTATCCTGCCTCAAGCCTTCCCTTGGAGAATTGTACACCCTTAATCTTAAGGGGTAGCTAAAGGGCAATGGTCGTTCTTCTGTGTCTGCTTCCTGCCGATTAGGGATTGTAGTCCCTGCCTGACAGAGTGTAAAACACACTTTCTGTGTTACTGGGGCTAGGAGGAGGGGTGCTTGCCTTAATGGTTGAGACTGGGTGATATCCTCATGTAAGCAGAAGCTGGTTTTGGAACGTATCAATCCTAGAAGAGATAAATTGAGTTAAGGAGCTTAAATATATGGGGAGTAGCTACTAAGAGTAAAGGATCATTTGTTAGCAGCAGAGTGCCCCATTCCATTTTAAATTGAAGGCTAGGAACACCACACATGTGGGGATGTAGACATCGGGGTACAGATCCAGCAGGAGGTTATGTTAAAGAGGGGGTTGGCCTTCTGGTCAAGGTTGAATAAAGGGTGTTTTGGAATGGTTTGTTCCATCTGGAGAAAAGGAGAAAGAAGATTAATTAAAAGAAGAGTTTTCAGGATTTGATGTTAGTAGCTAAACAAATTATATCCACCAAGGGAGAGAGATTATAGTAGTTATAAAAATAGAGGCTATAAGGAGGAAGCAACATCAATAGGGGTTTCCATAAGGTAAAAACTGCGTGCCATCAGGTACTTAGCTTTTGCTTCTTGAAGAGATATTTCAGGCTGGCACTTGAATGCCTCAGCAGCTGCTTCCGGTGGGTCAGGACTAGTTAATGGATTTTATTGCAAAAGGCTGCTCGAGCATCTAGGACACCATGTTTTGCCACCATCCAGGTGAGGCCATCCCAAACTGATAAGAGGGATGGGCGGGTTTTGTTGACATGTTTCCTGACAATAGAAGAGACATGTTTAGCAAAAGCAGAGTAACTATAAGAGTCTGTGGGTTCTGGGATTTGCCACCTAGAAGGGTCTATCATTTATGGTTATTAACCAATTAAATTAGATAAGGGAAAGATATTCCAAGGAAGACCAGAGCTACTGGAGGCCAGCACATATCTGCACACCCAACAGTCCATTTGGTTGTGTGCAGCTGCCATGGTGGCAGTCCAGCTGAGGAGGACATTGGATGAGCTCATGTGAAAGAGGAAGATAAGCCTGAGGACACAAACATAAATGTTTAGTGGATATCCAGAGAAGGAGACCTTTTCCAGTAAGAAAAATGACAGTGGAAATTTCTATAGGTCCTAAGACATGGGCTGCCAATGGTCAAGCTCCAGGTTTGCAGTGCCATACATGTTGTTTCTCCATGGGAGCAGGCCTTAATACCAATTGTGTTGGTTTAAGTTCTACTCACATTACTCTGGCCATTATTGCTCCACTTTGTATATCTTTCACACAGCTAGCATACTGCAGCACTGTTGATCCTAGAGAGAAGATAGGAAGATAGGCTCCAGTGTTTCACCAGCCTTGTGAATAGTGCTCTTTGGTGCTATGAAACAGAGCCAGGCCGGAGGCAATGTCCACTGTAAATGTGGCCATAATGAGCTACTGTCAGCTGCTTCAGGAATCCAAAACTGTAGCGTAGTTCCATTTACTTCAGGAGCATGGCCAGATGTGGCAGACGCCTTTATTATTTTAGGGGTTGTATTGACCTTCTTAGCCAATAACTCAAATGGAGAGACACCATGCATGGTACTGGGGACCTGGTTCAAAAGCACAGGAGAGTCAGATAACACTGAAGTTTATCACTTTAGTGTGTGGTTTTATGGATCTGTCCACTGCTGTAAGGCAATGTTTGTGGCTGGAGTTGACCACAGGCCTCACAATTTTGTATGACACATACTATATCATAATACTTTATTATTATTTACTAGAATAATATTATATTATTATATATTACTATATAATATATTGCTATATAATATATAATATATTATATCTTATATTAATAAATAATATAATATTATTTATTTGGAAGACCTAATGCTTTACCCATGCCCCACCCTATGACAGCCCCTCATGGCCACTTTCTTTGTGTAGCCACAGGGCTGCTTCTTAAGCAGGTATGAGACAAACATGCAGATATAGCCCAAAGCATTTGCCTCTTGATACCAGGTAGATAAGCTGTTTCTGTGACATATAATATCTTTGAAATAATTAAAACTATGATTACTAACATTATAATGTTATCTAATATTATGCAGGAAATGCTAAATTCTTAGGAATTTTATACAATCTTTAAGTATCTATATGAATACCTTACCCATACAACTTTGATTAATAGGTTAGAAAACCCCTTTCAATTTTTATACACTTTCTAAACATTTAATTTATAACATATTAACTGAACTTAACTATTTTCAGTACTTCACTTTTTTTTTTAAGGTGAAAGAACAAATCTTTTGCAATAGCTTGAAATAAAAAGATACCTTCTAGGGTTTGACTTTGAGAAAGCAATATGTTAAAAGTTAGGTTTGAGCATTATTATTATTTTTTTTTTGAGGTACCTGGCTAGGGAATTGAACCCCGGACCTCATATGTGGGAAGCCAGTGCTCAACCACTGAGCCACATCGGCTCCCATGATCTTTTAAAAGTGAGAAGACTTTTTTTTTTTTTTTGGTTACATATCCCCCCCCTTTCTGCTTGCTCTTGCTGTGTTCATTTTTGCATTCTTCTGTGTCCGCTCTGTCTCCCCCCATTGCAGCGATGTGCTGAGTCAGCTCACTGTGCAGGCGGCTCTGCTCCGTTCACGGGTGGCTTTTTTGCTTCCGTTCACAGGCGGCTTGCCCTGCCCGTGGTGGCTCTGTCCTGCCTGCGGTGGCTTGCTGTTCTCAAGGCGGTCTGCCCACCCAGAGAGGTCCCTGGGAACTGAACTCAGGGCCTCCCATGTGGTGAACCGGCGCCCTATCCACTGGGGTATGGCCGGTCCCCTTGTTTTTCTTAAACCACCAAGGGCATGATAAGGTTAAGGTACATGAAGCTATTTTGATGAAACAGACTTTCTGCTTTGTGTACTGATCATTCAGGAGGAAACTTTTTATAAACTTTTATCAAAACAGACTAATGATTTAAGAAATGTTGTTACTTTAACAGAGAGAGCTAAATTTTAGTTTTGCATTAGTATACTATTTGGTACTAAGGTTTTTAAAACTTTGGAGATAGACCCATTAAATCTGACCCATTAAATCCTACCCAACTATAACTGCAAAATTTCTTTTCTGTGAACCTTCCTCACTTTCTGTATTCATTTAGGTGTTGTCTCACATTTACCTCCTTCTTAATCAGTTATCTTAGGACAAAATTACTTTTCTTTTCCTTAATTAAAAAACATATTTTATATACCTTACATACTTCAGTTACCAAAAATGATTTTGGAAACTGTCTCCAAGCAAACCTCTTACAACATACAATTACCATTAGAATTAAACAAACTTGTTGTTAGAATAATGACTCAATTTGGTTATATGCAAAGATAACTTTTTCATTTTTAATACCTAGTAGCATGCCAAATTAGAACACTGACAACTCAGAGGGATGGTTTTCAAAAATGTATGCTTTCTGGGGGAGTGGATGTGGTTCAAGCAGTTGAGCGCCTGCTTCCCACATGGGAGGTCCTGGATTTGGTTCCTGGTGCCTCCTAAAAAAAACAAAACCATGGAAACTGATGTGGCTCAAGTGATTGGGCTCCTGTCTAACATATACGAGGTCAAGGATTCGATTCCTGAGGCTTCCTGGCGAAAGGCAAGCTGGCCCACGCAGAGAGCTGGTGCAGCAAGATGATGCAACAAAAAGAGACACAGAGGAGAGACAATAAGCGATGCAGCCAGCCCAGGGAGCTGAGGTGGTGCAAGAGATTGAGCGCCTCTCTCCAACTCCGGATGGTCCCAGGATTGGTTCCTGGTGCTGCCTAAAGAGAAGACAAGCAGACACAGAAGAACTTAGTATATCTTTCAGATATACTAAGAGCAGACAGTGAGCGCAAAACAACGGGGGTGGGAGTGGGGGGAATAAATAAAAATTAAAATATTAAAAACAACAACAACAACAAGCAAACAAATGAAAAAAACAACTCAGGGAAGCTGATGTGGCTCAGTGGTTGAGCGTCGGCTTCCCACATACAAGGTCCTGGGTACAATCCCTGGCACCTGTACGTCAAAAACAAACACTATATAAATATGTGCTTTCCTTAGTTTACTATTTTATCAGCACTTTAGTGAGACACAATATGAAACATTTATAAGACATACCTCTGAAACAGTTTTTTTTTTTTTTTAAGGTAAATTGGCAGGGGGTGCTGGTTGCTATCAGGGCTAAGCCATGACTGAATTATAGGCTTACAAACCAGCCAGCATTAAAAATAATTTTTTTTCTTTTACTTTTACACCTTTACCATGATTATATTACTTAACAGATATTTTACTTTAGCAGTACAGAAAAAATGACTTTCTCCATTATTTTATGAAAACCTAAGATTCCCAATGGAATCAAGATTATTTTTCCCCTTACCACTACTTTAATATGCAGACTGAGGTGGTCTCTGACAGGTTTCCCTGTTATGAAGTTACTTTTTGTGATCAATATCAATTTACGTTTTTATTTAATAATGGCTTTCTGGAATTAGCCCTTTAAATACTTCAGTTTAGAAAATGCTTTTGCTAACTTCCTATAACCAACCATAGTCACATAAACTAGGTACTTTTACCTTTAAATAAGCTTATTGAATTATAGTTAATAATAAATGAAATTTACTTTATCCATTTAAGCCTCATCTTACATTCCTCATTCTGTTCTGTGGAAACTAGTCATTTCACTTGAGGACAGATCTACATTTCATTACACACGAACTTGAAATTTTCATCACCTTAAAGACTTAATACATATAATGCTAATTCATTTTATTAGTGTCCTATAAACCTAGGGAGATTACACACAAGCTAAATTAAATTGGAACAATTAGTTTATACAAGAAATGTTCTTTTTTCCCTTCCTCCGCAGGAGGCTAAAACCTTTTTTCTTTAATAAAAGTTTCAATTTGTGAATAACCTTAAGAGCATATTGACTGGTAGGTTCTGAAATATACTATACTTGCTTAATTTGTTTTAATTATAATTTAGAGAAGAACTTCTCATAGCTTTCAAAGACTTTTTCTTAATTGAGATTTGGTAATTGGATTATTAATTACTCTCATTGTAAGGCTGCTAAAAAAGTTTAAGTTGGGAATGACAGGACCAATTCTTAATTCTTAATTTTCTGGCCTAGTAGATAAGAGTTTTAGGCTAAACTTGCTTTTCCTTATCCTGTTACACCCAACCCAGGTGTACTGGCATTCCCCTATCTTGTCATACCAAGCCCTGCCCTCATAGCTCTGGCAAAGTGAAGGAGGCCCCTGGGGGGTGGGGGGATGGGGTCAAGGAACTCAGGAAAAAAAATTTTTTTTTTCTCTCAATAGTTTTATATCAGATTTCTATCCTGCTTAACTTTTCTAATTTGGCCTCAAGGAATATTCATTTACCTATAAGCACCTACTTAACTTCTACCAATTTGAATAGAGGTCCTTTAAGGATTTTCATTTGTTAATTTGATCCTGAGGTATAAAAATATACACTGAGCAAATAGGCAGACACAAATAGAGAGGCAGACACAGAAACACACAACTCACTAATGTTACTTATAATTTTCATTCTCTCAGAAAATAAGCTTAACTGTAAAATAACATTTTCAAAAGATCTTTTAAAAGGCTATTTCTAATAATTTGCACTGTGACCAAGCAGTTTTGCATAAGAATTTCATACTTTTTAGTTATTGGCTTATAACCAAATTGTACCGAATGCTTTAAAATACAATTTACAAGCTTTTCTTTTACTTTAGAGCTTTGCTTATTTCCCATTTTTTACTTTGACAGACCTCAGATGAGCAACAGAAATTGCAGTATATAGTTACTGAGGTCACCAAAGTTTTTAGGGGAAACTGGTTTCTTCCATGACCTGCTGCTTTTAGGATTCTCTATGCTCAGGTGAGAGGCCTCCCCCTTTGGATGAGTGACATCCAACCCTGAAGGCCAAGGACTCCACCAGGCAGCAGTTTCCTTAAAGTTCATAGGGTCTTTCCAGGCTCTTGCCCAGAGTAGGTAAATCGGGGTCCAAACCTGGATAGTTGTGGCAGTTTGGTATTGTTTATGAATTCCAAAAATAGATGCCGGATTGTGTTTGTAAACTGGTCTGTTCCTCTGGGCATATTAGATTGTATTGGACTCAGAGGTTTCACTTGTACTTTATTAAATCAAGATTAGAGCTTTAATTTTGACCACATCATTAAGGGTTTGAGTCTCCACCTAGAGCTAACCTACAGCTGTGGGCTATATAAATGGATGCTGAATCAAAGAGAGGGAAGTAAATACACGGAGAAGGAGAACAGAGTTTAGTTTGGGGTGCTGGGGCCCTGGGGAGAGAGCCCAGCCATTTGCCTAATAGTTTGCAGCTGAAGAGACCAGAGCCCTGAACAGGTGAGAAAGCCCTGAAAGAAACAAGCCCCAGAGAGAGAGAGATGAGCCTTATGCCAGCCTACAGCTCAGATCAGAAGGAGCTGGGACCATGGAGTCTTAGGAGGAAGAGGAAGGCTGAACCTTGGCAGAGACAGGCAGCTATCTTGCTCCAACACATGGCAACAGACTTTGGTGAGGGAAGTAACTTACCCTTTATGGCCTTGTGATTGTAAGTTTCTACCCCAAATAAATACCTTTCATAAAAGCCAACAGAGTTCTGGTACCTTGCATCAGCACCCCTTTGGCTGACTAATACAATAGTTAGGAGAGGAAGCAGGGCTACTAACATCAGTGGAAGGACCAGAGACAGGGTGTCTCAAATTTGCCTTCCCTCAGCCATGGGGAGCAGAAGTTCCCATGGACACAAACAGGGGAGAGTAGAGTGGTTACCATTACCGAGGTGAGCAAGTATGCCTGAGGGTGAGGCCAGTCCTGAAATAACCAGAAGCAAAGACAAACTCAGTTTAGAATTATCACAATAGCGAGAGTTTAGGCTAAATCCACCCAGTTATAGCAATTTTTCTGTTTCATCATATAAAGACATCTATATAATGATCTTGTCTTAAATCTTAGTTACAGATTTTAATAGATTTTCCCTTAAAAACAAACTGAACACTTTCGTTCATTAAGCAATTAAAACTATTTTATGAATAACATTAATGTTGCTAAGTTTTTCTGTTTTTCTAGTAGTGAACTAATTCCATGTTTGTGATTTCTTTTATACATCTTCAATTGCAAGATAGTATTGAAATTTAAAGACATTTTTAAGTTACCTTTCACTGTCAGTTTGTAACGGGCAAAACTCAAATTTGATTTACGAGTTTGTAGGCACCGGCACACTGACAAAGTTAAAGCAAGCACAGGTTAGAACAGAAGAGAGAATTTTAGCACAGGGAAAGACCTGACTTAGAATTATCTTCAAAAAGCACCCAGTAAAACTTCCAACTTTGTTCCTCCAGGAAAATTCCTGGGGTAGACACAGAGCTGAGGGAACCAGGGAAGCCCTGCCCCCAGTGAGATGCAAATTGGGGCTGCATCCCCATTAGCTACCTCTAGCAAGCCTTAAAAATCCCCCGGGGGAAGAATTGGAGTGGGGAGGGAGGCCTTTAACTGCTTCCTTCTTGAACACTGCATATTCTGCAGCAGAGAGGTTTAGTAAATGGCCCACATCTTGATTCCCCATTCCCTCCCCTTATTAGGCACAACTGAGATGAGAGAGGTATAGGAGTGGCAGGCAGGTCAGGACTGAGTAAGCAGTTTCCATGTTAATTAAGAAATTAATGATCTTACCTGCCACATCGAGGGTCACGGGGGGCTCCCCCAGCTTGATGGTTCGCAGAGTTGTCCAGGGAGCCACGCCTGGCCTGGGCCCCTTCCGTCCTTCCCTGGGGCAAGGCCCTGGCGGTTAGCTTAGGGCCAAGGGCCCTCTTCTCTGCCCTGGAAGCAGGTTCCTGCTGATGTGGAAGCCTGAACTCAGGTAGCCCTGAGGTGTCAGGGTGCCTATAACTGCTGCAGTTAAAAGGTGAGCCTCTCCTCCCTCTTCCTCACCTGCTTCCCCTTGTGGCTTGGTCTTGATTATTGAAAGGTGCAAAGGCTCTTTCTAAAAGGGAGCTAATGGAAGTTTGGGGAGCCTAGGGAAAGTTTTTGCAGCTTCTTATGGATATTGGAGGCAGACTGGCTAATAAAACAAGTTCCTAGGAGAATTTGTCCTTCTCTAGGGTCAGGATTTACCTGAGGGTTGGCTTTTTTTGTTTGGTTTTATTCCCTCTACCAGCTTTCTTTGAGATGAGGCTGATTTTCAGGTTCTGCCTCTGAGTAATTTCCCTGAATTTACTATAACTGACCAGTTTGGTAGTATATTTCCTCATCCCTTTTAGGGGACATATGGCCACATGGTGCCTGTCCCTTCCTTCCCTTTTACACAGGTTTAACTGGAATTCAGGGTCCCATTTTGGCTGAACTGCAATTTGTAATGTGGCTACAAGTTGTGGCAGGCTAGAGGCTGTGCCCATTTTTCTAGGGAAAAAGGGAGAAGAGTTTGTTAGCCAATCTGACATCCCAGGCTCTGGCCTGACTAAACCTTTGCCCTCTAAACTGAATTGCCCAAGCCACTTGTCTTGGGAAATGTTTGGAGACATTGCTCTGGTGCCCAGTGTCCTGAGAACACACAGCCCTGCCACCGGGCATCCCTATGGCACCCTAGGTCTTGGGAGACATCTGGATCTGGGTTCAGGACTGACACTACCAAGCCGAACTTCTTCCCTAGGAAAGAGGCTGTCTGAAAACTTTCTTTTGGCTTACTTTTGCAGAGGATTTTAGGAAGTGGTCGTGAGAGAGTGTATTTTATGGCCACTGCCAGGGACCAAGTTTGCAGTGAAAATGGACATTAAGCCAGAGCTTACAGGAAACAGTCCTGGGGGACCTGGAGGTAATGGATTAAGAGAAACCTCAGGGCGTCCCATGGACTGTGTAAAGAATTCAGAGCTTCCTAATAAAACAAAAGAGGCTATAATGAAAAGTTTAGACTCTCCAGTCTTTGCCCGGTATTGGGGAGTTACCTGCCTCTACTCCTGGCTGGCTCTGTATTATGTTATGGGAGCCGGTGTCCAGGTTCCTTGCTGTGTCACATACAGGAATTTAAGGACACGCCATAGGGTAGGCAAGGGAGTAAAGAGTTTGAGAAAAGAGATAGTATGTTACCCGAGACATGGGTGTGGGCATGCTGTAGGGTGAGACACATGCCCCCTCTCTAGGGGCTTCTGGTTTCATTGGCTAGCATTGGGGGTTAGGGCTTATGCTGATTGGAGTATTTAGGACAAAGCAGGGAAACTTTATTGGGTAGTTTGATTTTTAAGGGTTGCCGTCCAGTGGTGATTGGCTCCTGGCTATTGCTCTTGAGCCCTGCTGGAGTTTCCTGCATGAGGAGCTGGTGAAAATAGGTGGGTAGTGTGGGAATTTCCTGTTTTTCTCCTTCTTTCTGCTGGGTGGGTGCCACAAACTGCATTCTCATAACTTGTTTGTGCACATCAGCAGGCACCAGCTGCCAGTGCTACTTCTGAGCTGATGGGTGACTGCTTCAAGCTGCCTCCAGATAATGTGTCTGTGTTGAATGCAGCAGGATGCTGCTTTAGTCTTCTACTGGGAGGTGTTTGTGTGGAAATTTATTAAGTTTTCCACCTCTCCTCCTTAGGTGCCTGTTCTATCCTGCCTTACTTTGTTATCATAATTGAAAATTTTCAAGATAAAAGTGGAGTATATCATTATTATGAACTTAAAAGAACAATTCTAAAGAAACAATTTACACAAACCAAGCTTGTATACAACTGCAAATATACAGTATTTATTAGGCTTTACCTGAATAAATAATTTCTTAAGGATACTTTTAAAGTTACTCTTCATCAAGAACAAAATTCTACATATACGTGAATCACATTTACAAAAACATTTAATTAACATAATTGAATGTAATTAATCAATGTTAAAACATCAAAACAGCACTATATTTCAGAGGGTATATATGTAATGATTTTTAAAGCTCTAGGGAGGCATATTTTAAAATATAGCTAAGCAACATATTACCTTTAGTCACTTATACAATATAGATCATTACAGTAAGGCAAATTTTATATATATTATGGATATATAAACACATGTACACACATATATGTAATCTCATCTTGGAGAATTTTAGGAATATACCTGCCATAAGTAAATTCTTTCTACATTAAAATCTATTTACACATTGAGAATTTAATGAACAATATATTTGATATTAAATGGTTCAATAGGATCTAATTAGATACATTGCACTTTGATATACATCATTGCATTTAAAAAAATCTATAATATTCAATAACCTCAAAAGTATTAAAGGAAAATTTTTCTCTCTTAAATCTTGGACCTGTTGCCAGATTGTTTTAAAATTCTTTCATCTTATCAGTGCTCCATGCATAATTATTCAGTGGCTTCTCATTTCCTTCAGAATGAAGTTCAACTCTTTATTCTGACATTCAAAACATTTCCAAGGTTTGGCCTCAACCTTTACCTCCAAAGTTTTCTTTATTTCCAAAAGAGGCCCTGATCTCCTCTGACTAAGTATGGGTGAGGCTCATTCCCATAGCTGAGCTTGAATGTCTTTCCACTTTCATTTCCTCAAACCCTAAGGTCTTTGAAGGTCTGGTTCAATTCCCACCCCCTCTGTGAAAGCTTCCCTGAGGGTTTCTAGTGCTTCCTCTGACCTAGTCTTTTTAACAGAGGAGAAAACCAAGGCTTAAAGATGCCAAGTAACTTGAACAACTAGTAAGTGGCAGAGCTAGATTTTGATACAGAGTTGATTTCAAAGCTTAGGTTCTTTCTGCTACACCTTGCAACATAAGTACTCTTTATGGCCAGGAATTCTCGGTGGGGAATGTTAGGGAATGCATTCTTGATTGTGTCAGCTATAGGAGAGACAGAATAATAATGTCCCATTGTATCTGGGAGGCTCACACAATTGCTCCAGGCCTAGTTATTAGATCTTCCTCACTTTGACAATTTACATTTCAGTGTACACCAAATTTTTACCATTATTAAGGCTCAGGAGAAAAACAATGTCATGAAATCCACACAGCAACAAGACTTTTACTACTATATTGAGATTACACATATATATGTTCTGAGCTTCGTTAGTTACTAATTTGAATAAAGGTCAACAGAAGGAAATTCCAGTGTGACTAGAATGTTAATTCCTCAGTGTTATCTCTAACAGGATCTGATTATAGGGTGCCCTTTTAGGACGGATGTAGTGTATATACTTTTTACTCTTGCAGTTACTCTCTTTTCCTAAGTTCTCTGATTGTTGATTTGTGTATTAGGACCATGAGAGGAGAGGTTTGTTTTTCCTTTGGGTTTTTCTAGGCTTAGAGTTTAATATAGTATGCTTTTTCTTTCCCTTGTAGTGAATTTTGTTTAACAGTCTAGGGATTCCAATGCAGATTTAACTAAGTACTTTATATTTGATTGGGCAGAAATTAGTTTATTAGTATCTCCTACCAACCAGATCTAACAGTTCAGATAGTATTCAAAAATATTAAGGATAATTTATGGTGTGAGTTAACCTAACTTTCATTCTTGTTTCTTTTTAATATTAGACTATTTTAAGTGCTTCTCTAGTCTTTTTTTAAAATTTTTAAGTAACGCTAATAGGGGGCAGGGGTGTAGTTTGCCTTGGCTCTGTTATGATGTTGTAGAAAGAACCTATGCCAGGAATCTGACTTCTCCCTCATTCTTTTTATCTTGGAAAAGTCGTTTCACCAGTTTGTTTCCTCATCTGTAGGATGGTGGTAGTTTCCATCCTCCAGTGTCCTTACGATGACTAAATGACAAATTATAGAAACTACTGTATCAACGAAAGGTTAGGTTTATTAACTGACGGAATGACGCAAGGGAGATAACATAGAGGGATTAGGATATTTCGATAAGAGAGCTGAGAGAACCGTTTGGTGGAGTATTGGCTGAGCAGTATCAGTTAAGGTGCTCAAGTAATGTGGATGATGGGCCTTGAAATCCTACTCTTCTCTTCCAAAGCCTCGGTTTCCCCAAAGGATGTGTGTGTGTGTGTGTCCGTGCACGAGCGAACTCAAAGCCAGGGCATATTCCTTGATTTTGTACTCGTCTCTTTCTCGCTCAAGCTTTGGAAAGGGGCCATTTCTTTATCATTCACCTTTGCACACTTAGCGGAACTGCCCATTGGCAGGTGTTTAATGAGCCTGGTTGTAAACGAAGTCTACAAGGGGTTTGGACGTCAGAATAAAGAAGTTAGCGACTAAATAACCCTTGGCGGCGGAAAATTTAAATCCAATTTTAAAGTTCTTCCTGACTTCCGAAGGAAAAAGCAGTAGCATAAAGCTCTTTTCCCTAAATGAAAACTTTAAATGGAATTGGGTCGCTAGGGTGCAGCCTAAAGCCCTCAAAGAACAGATGCCACGCTAGTTCATTTGGATGTTGCTTTAGCCAGACCCCTGACTAAGTCGGGGGCTGCCTAGGGGGCGCGGCACCGAGGTGCCCGCCCACTCGCCCCGGTTCAGAGGCTGCAGGGCGGCGGTGTCCTCAGTATCCCCCCCGCAGAGGCCGGGCTTCTGGTCCTGAGAGATGCAAATGAAGTGGTGTGAAGGGTTGGGCTTTTTTTTTTGTTCCTAAAAATTAAACGAACAAAAAAAAAAGTACAACAATCCAAACCCAACGATCTTATTGTGCGTCAGTAACGGGAAAGCTTCTCCTGGTGACTCCACCGGAGACGGCGCTGCCTCTGGTCGCCGGCGCCCTCTCCCTCGCGAGTTCCCACCGGCTCGGTGCCGCGGCTCTGACCCTCGGTCACCAGCAAAGCGCCACTCAGCCCCTCGAGGAAAGGTGGGGTGGGGGCAGACCAGGAACCCCCGCCTCCCGCGAAGCGAGTGGCTAGGGCGCGCGCGCGGTGGTTGGAGACACCGGAAGGACCCCCGCCCCCTTCACCCAGTCCTTCTCCCGGGGGAGAGGCGAGACAGGGGAAGCGGAACAGGGGCGGAGACCCGAGGTGCCTCGGGAGGAGGAGGGGAGCGCGGCGGGGCGGGGCGGGCGAGGCGAGTCCATTTTGTCGCTGGCCTGGGAGCATCGCGCACGGCCCAGGCAGCCGGAGAAGCGGCCGCGTGGCTCCCGGTGGGCCCCTCCACCCAGCCGCAGGTCCAAGGTAAGTACCCGCCGCTGGGCTCCTCTCCGGGAAGACTGGGGCTGGGGTCCTCGAGTCTGCTGCGAGGGTGGGACCCGCCCGGGTCGGCCTGGGGCCTATGTGGGCGGGGGGCTGGCGACAACAAGCGGGCCGGGGGACGCGGCGTAGGCGGACTGCTGGCGGCCCCCGGCCGGCTGTGTCTGCACCAGGAAACCTGCTTGGCCACCGAGCCTGCCCAACTCCATGGCCAGCCCGTCGCCATTGCCTGAAAGAGAAACGGCGACTCTGGATCAGAGGCCAGAGCACGCGACCCCCGCCTGGCACCAAACCCGGAAGGCCTTCCTGGCGCCGGGCGAGGGCGCCCTTACCCAGAACCTTCGCAGCACAAAGGGCGCCAACCTCGCCCACCGCGCGGGGCCCACTCGCCAGGGATAGCAGGCTGGCGGCAGTTTCTTTGGGGGAGAGGGTGATTGAAAATATTGAGAGCCAAGCTGCGGACTGTGCAGCAAATGCGTAATACTCTTTTCTGTTTTCTTTGCAGTAGTCTATGGTCAGTTCCAACGTCAAAAAAGCCTAGTTGCTTTACCCTAGGAAATAGTAACCCGCCGAGTACACCTGCTAGCAGGGGACAGAGGTAAACTACAATACTTTTCCCTATGTCACCCTCAAATTAAATTTTTTTTTTCTTTTTAACCCGTAACCTTTCAAAACTGAACGATGTGTAGAATATGTATTCCCACCCACTTCTCTCACGGCAGTCTTTGTTCTGGTCATATTTTGTCAAAATTAAAAAAAAAAACACCATACTTTAAATTCTTTATGTGGTAATTGTTTGACATGCATGCACTATAACTGAAGAGGATTTATGCTTCAAAGGAAGAGAGAGGCTTCAGCAGCATTCTCTCCACTGCCTCCCCGGCTTCAGTGCCTTGTGAATGGTCAGGCTGCTAAGGCTTGTAGAAGGGGGTTGCATTTTTCCATTAATCTAGAGACCTTTATATAATAGGCTTTGAAACAGTATTTCATTTACATAGGTACTCCCTCTAGTAGGACTTGGTGAAACTCTTAAGTGGTTATAATGCTTTTTTTGCACAATGGGGAGATAAATTTCTTCTGACTCCCCTTCCCTCTTTCCCTAAAATTTTTTTTTTTCCTGGCACCAGCTGACTTACTCAACTGCCCTGGTAGTCCTTTTATAACACCAGTGTGTTCTTATTTTTCTATAAATTTGTATTGGGGTACCTGGCCCTACTTGGGCCCTAGCTTTTGTTCAGATACGTGCATTTTCATGAAACTGCTTCGTACCTGCTATCCTATGTAATACTTGCTTTGCCTTCCCTTGAAATCACAGTTCTAGGTTCAACTCTCTTTTAGGACCTTTTCTTGGTTAATACACTCATGCTCTAACACAGGGGTTCTTAACAAGGCATCTGTGAACTTGAATTAAAATTCACAAAAACATTATCCTTATGGGGATGTGTTTGTATGGGTGTGATATATTTATTAATAATACACATTATAGTGTGTATTTAGTAAGGGGTCTGTGGTTTTCACCTGACTGGCAAAGGGGTCCGTGGAACAAAAAAGATTAAGAACCCCTGCTCTAACGTGTATTTAAATTTACAGTTCACAGTATTTGTATGCTTATGAAATTAAGCTACCTCACATTAATAGTTTAACAGTTTACAAAATCACATTACTTACTGTGATTTTAAATGTGATTTACGTCACATTATTTAATCTTCTCAACAACCCTATGAGATAGGTACTATAAAAATCCTCATTTTATGAAAGATTAAATTGGTACTTATTTGTTCAGAGCAGGTTCAGTGTTCTTTTCCTTTCACTAGATAGCCCCTTAAAAAACCTAATTTGTAAAAATTGTAGTTTTAGAAGACTCATGATTAAACTTCATTTTACAGATTCTTGACTCATTTTCCCAATAGTGCTAAGGTCTAAGAATTGAGAAATCCAGGTTCGGTTGTCGGGCCTTCTGTATACAATTGGGAAATCTCAATCTTTTGGGCCTCAGTTTTTTTTTTTTT